>UYRT01000133.1:0-12896 GCA_900617915.1 Gongylonema pulchrum
CACACACACACACTGACAGGGTCGTTCCAATATGCGTTTTTGCTGCCTGTTGCAGCGCTGTAGCGCCGCACGGCAAAAACGCATAAAAATCCGTACAGACGAACACACAAACACACACACACACACACCCACACACACACAGACAACTCCTCGTCAATACGCATTTTCTGCATTGCATAGATGCAAAAGACTCATAAAAACACAGAAATGTTTTTAAATGCCAGCTTTAAGATTAGCTCTGAAAGCGGTGGGGGGAGATGGTGTTTCGTGTGCACGCATATGGATTAAGGGAAAGCAGATCCAAAATTTTCTGCCAAAGATTAGGGATGACTGTCTTTGCTAAAAATGAGCAAATTTTTTCGGACTTTGGAACTATCCCACCCACATCGGCCCTCAATAACCTCAACTAGCTGCTAAACTAACGTTCAAAGTCGCTTTAAAAAACACACAGGAAAACACGGTGATTTACAAAAAAAAAAAAAAACGAAATTTCAACTGGACCGAAAAGTCCGACTTATTTACTACTCTGTGTAATGCACGATCTGGACAATTGGCTTTTTGTCGCAATCCCAGGGCTGATAGAGTACAGCAGATGGACTATCGATACGATCCAACATTCATTTCGAGCTGTATTAAACAGCCAATTTCGCTGCGGCGAAAAGGCCTATTTTATTAAAATTGTCGCCAGCGGATACGACTCCGGACATAGAATCCGGGCAACAACTTTGCTTAGACTGAAAGCTCCAAGCCTTTAGTACTGCCCCCATCAAAAGTCGCCAGCAAATGCGCAGACGTATCATTTGCAAAAACTCTTCCAAATGCCTTCTTTTCAAACAAACTTTTTCGAAAGTTCAAAATTTGCTGAAACTTTTTTGTTTTGATTTAGAACAATTATTGCTGTGCTAAAAACCTGAAAAAAAACTTACAAACAGAGCGTAGTTTGTCGACGACTGCTTTTTCAAAATGGTGCTGCTCCAAGAGGAGGAACAAACGAGACATCGAATGATTTGTGCTGCCTGTGCTGCTTGTTTCGAGAACGGAATCGGATTAGCACGTGTACGTCGGCAAAAAAAACTTGTGGATTTTGACGGCATACAAAAGAACTTTACGAACTGATTTGTCATTCATTTTACGCTCATTCATTCATTTGTTCACCCATCCAGCCATCTGCAACACGATATTTGAATAAAGCGCACACACAGATACATGTAAAAACACAAACACATACAAAAATACATATGCACACACAAAAACATCCTCTTATCAGTCATATTCTACAATATTTTCGCTGGGATTTGTCTCTTTTTGAAATAGCCCCCTAAAAAAGCGCATCACTGTTTTGGAAGATCTTGTTTTTTCGCTGTCAGTGAGCACTGGTCAGTGTGTTTTCTGACTGCTTATGGCTAAAACGAGTTTTGCAGTTCTGCAATCGGTTTTTATGGGCTAGATTGGCCAATGGTAAAAGCAATGTGTTAAAAGGCCAAAACACTCTTGCATTTTTTGCTGTATACTGTTGCAGTCATTCACCATAACAGAGCACTTCGCTTCATGATTTGCTTTTAATCAGTTTGGCACAAGAAAAGCAAAACAGTTACGGATGGCTTGCTCCACCCCAGAGCTGTAATGTCGTTCTAATCAAACCAAAAAAAATTCATATTTTGAAAGTTACTTTCTTTCTGACCGATCACAATGAAAATCTACAGCATTAAAATCTCGCATATCCAGCCTGCTCCAAAGTAACTTTCTTTCTTTTAATGCTGGTGATTTTCATTGTGATCGGCCAGAAAGAAAGTAACTTTCAATTGTAGACTTGAGACCACAGGTCAGGATGCATGTAGTGAAATCTAGAAGGCGAGTTCAAGCGATTTGTCCGGAATTTTAGTGAATTTATTTTTTGGTGTCCTAGTACGATCACCGGTAAGAATGCTGATAGCCCAAACAGTTTTGATATTCTCAATGTTATCTAAAATTTTCAGCCTGTGGTTTTCATGGTCCTCCGGCTATAAAAATCAGCCCTGGTGTAGCTCTGAAATTAAAAATGGAAATGAAAATTATTTTCTAGCTTTTACTCTTCTACGCATTTGAGGGACTATGTTTCAAAAATTCGAGCTTCCCGCCTTTAGTAGTTCGGGGTTAAGTTACGAACACAGACCCAAGTGCACAAGTACTGATTCATAGCTAAGCCATAGAAAATTCTCACTTGCTTAAATCATTTGTGCAAAAATGTACCATAACAAAGCGTGTAAAGTTCTTTTGCAGCATTGCTGTGCTAAGAATTCATTTTGAAGCACGTCTTGGGTTGCCCTCAAGAGTTGCAAGAAAGAATAATTGACATACGCGCCAGCAGGTGGCTGTTTTTTTTCGGCAAAATTTTATCAATAATCGCCAGCCTATTTTGGTGAAAGCCTTGCCTTTTAGAGGACGTTCTAACTTCTGACTTGAGGAGACGAAAATGCAAATTAATTACAAAGCTTCTGGAAAAAAAGTAACCTGTCCTACGTCCTGAAGAACACCTGGTCTTTGTCTACGCCACTGTTCGTCACGTATCTTAAAAAAAAGCTCCTGCTTTCTCAATCGCAGCGAATCATGCCGGCTTCTGTGAACCGATCAAATCAAAACTGTTGCAAAAAAACTACATTTTTAAACTGTAAAATCTTCCACACTCCAGTGTAAAAAATAAGCCGAATAAAGAGTCTCAAACATTAAACCAAATAAAGAGCTCCAATCTAGCAACATTAACCACTTCAAGGACTACATTTCCTGCGTGGTAAAGAAAAATGCTAAAGCAGCACGATTTTACAGGAGAATTCGATTGTTCTCGCTAGATGTAGCAGGATCCGCAATCTTTTGGGCGGAGAGGGGAGAACAATTTCTGGTGGTGATGAGGGCAAAAGTGACGCGCATGATTAGATTAATGAGATTTCCACCACCCCTACCTACTATCTGGCGAAACCAGAGCCAAGGGAACCAGCTTGTCAAGCACAGAGGGAATAAAATCCTATTATTTTAAAGAATTTACACAAGGAAGCTTTTCGCTAAAACAAAAAGTCTACTCCGCAACTACAATGATTTAAAACCATTCACGTCACTGGGACCTTGGAAAGAATTCTCAGCTATGTAAATTAGGAATAAGCACATTCTTTGCGTGAAACGAATATAGCTACCATTGGCGATGCACACCAGGCGGGCCCATGCGATCATGCGTTTTTACAGTATTTCGTGCTGTAGTATGATCGCTTGAAATCCCAGCAGCTAGAATTTGTGACATACGGATCTTCGAAATTCAGGAAGTTAATTGTGCAACTACGTAGTGCTTGGACAGGGAAATTTTCTTAAAATTTCAGCTTCCCAGCTTCTCTGATTCCCGAGTTAGCAATTTTCCGCCAGGAATTTTGACGAACTCCTACGTGAGAACCAGGCATAGCTGAGACTGAATTTAAAATCTTTAAACCCTACGTAGACGGGGAACATCCCTTCAAAATTTCGGCCTTCTAGCTTTTCTGGTTCCCAAGTTAGCGATTTTCCCGCTAAAACTTTCCGCGCTCGCACGTGGGACTCAGAGGGGCATGAGAGTTGATACCGCGGTCCTGCGGTGACACTTGGCTGGGAAACCCAGTGGCAAAATTTCTTGGTTGCCGATGTGAAATACCCGGACAGACACACAAACACACACACATACACATGCGCAAACACACACACGGGGGTCGTCACAATATACGTTTTTGCTTTTGCATATAGGCAAAAACGCATAACTAACTGCTTTTTCAAACGGTGCTAGTAACTATGAAATTTTGATATTTCTGCTCCCCATTGTGACGTCCTCAGTTTTCGTCCCGAACAGTGCTCGGATCTGAAACTAATAGCAATGCGTTGTTACAGCTGGCAATAGTGCTAATGCTAAAAACATAATGTGAGCGTCTCTTTATTGTTAAGTGGAATGATTTTTGAGTTTTTAGTGAAAATTGAAAGCTGTGGTAAATGAAATCATCGCTGCCAGATTCAACTGAAATTCGAAATATCGAAAAATCCTCTGGCACATTCAAGAATGCAAACGGCTCTTCTAGTGTTTCCGGTAAAAACAGTTCAGCAGCTATACAGTAACAGCTGGGAAAGCATAAGAAGTTGAAATAGGATGCTCTGAAGTTTTGAGTTGTTTGCACAAAAAGACACAGGTCAGAATTTGTGGAAATGTTTGCTTTAAGATCGAGTTTTAGTTATCGAAATGGAAGATGATCGATTGTCTAAGAGAGACGCAAGGTAGGTCACACATCCTGGTTTTTCAAAATTCCCAGTATTTACATTTTGTTAGCTTCTGTCCCGATTCCATCCTCCGGCAAGTTAATAATCGCGAAATCCACATTCTTCGTAAGCAAGGTTGCGAAAAACATTTTTAAAAACTATTATTTTGGGCTTGAAATGTTCCTAAAGAACCAGTCCAATTCATTTCACAAAATCATTTTTTATATATTATTTATCAGTACAGCAGTTCCCACCTTTTGCTGAAACCACAGCGCTGTTCACTACTATAATTCAAGTACTTTCGTTTTTAAATTATTGATTTTGATTGATAACGTACAATGATCCAAACGGTATCGAAATTATATGTCTGGCAAATGAATCAAATTGTACAAGTGTTTTATCTGCTAAAAATGTTAAAAGAAATGCATAAAGGCATATGTTAAAAGTGAAATTCCTCTCGGTATTGATCTCTACAAGAGGCGGAGGTATTCGGATGAGTGACAGAAAGTGCCTATTTCTCAAAAACGGTTTATAAGCAAGCTGTGGCGTGTTTGACTCGGCGGTATGCGCCAATAATAATTTACCGTTGAAGCGGATTAAAAGAATTCACTGTTTCACTGGTAAAGTTGAACCTTCGATCTCCAGTACGGGAACAATTCTTCTTGTCACTATGCTGCGATCATAGAAAAAGGGTTCTGGAACTAACATAAATGAATTCAAACTAATCCTTCATGTGTTTAGCCTTAAAAAAATCTACAGGAGTGATAAAATAAACTGCTAAATACGGAGTTAAAGTAATTAATAAGACTCTGTTGAAAGAATTTGTAGCCGTAAAGCCATTAGAGTTGTTCTCGAAAAAGTGCAAGGCTTTTGAGCAAATGATGTGGGACGGATGTGCGTAGAATAGCTGCTGAGAGCAATAATTTGAGGAAACCAAAGTGTCTTTAAGTGATTTTGTAATCAGTGCTGCCGTCGCCGCAGTCATAACATTTCAGACTGGGATAAATTATCAGCATCTGTGGGCAGCAATTTACCATATAAGAATTTTTCAGGATGCAATTTGGGAATGAGGAAGAAAGTTAGTTAAATCATTGAGATGAGACGCTGATGACTGTTTTGAGTTACGGATTTCTTCCGTTACGAAAACAATGCAAAGAACGGAACAAAATACCATTATGCTCCGTGCTTTGTTTTTCAAAATTTATTGGTGCTGCAGGCAGGTTTTTTCATCGCCGAGAAAATAGCTGAAGGCAAAAGAAGAGGGAAGGGAGAGGCAAGAAAGAAAATTAAGACCTTCGTCAATCGCGCAAGCTAAATAAAGAACAATTTTTCAGAATTTTGGCTGCTTTTTAGAAGCATACAAACGGCAGATCCACTCGAACTAAATCTTCACCCTCATTTGTGAGAGACGAAACTGCACTCATTCAGTTTGAATAACAAGACAAGGCTTCGAAATCGCAGACACGATCAATTTTACAGCGTTTCATAGCAACCTTACAGTTACACTCACAATAGATGACTACACAAAAGGAGGAGAAATTTGTTCAGTGATCATTATCAGTAGTCGCGCAGTTCGTTTCTGACAAGGAAGGGAGTACTCTATGCTAGCACAGAACGACACATTTTCTATTTTTCCTCATTTTCGCAACAGTACTGAACACAGTTTCTCGTCTTTTGATGCAGCTTTCATCGCGCGCTTTCTCGTTTTCAATATCTTGAAAAGTTGCTGGATTTGCATAGAAGCAAATCACCGAGGAGTAAAATCAACGTTTCAAAAAACATCTGAAACTACAGACATAATATTTTCATGTGAGAAAGCTTGCAACCAGCGACTGCAGAAAAAGTCGTTGAACGGCTAGAGCAAAACGGTCTCTAACACCAGAACACTCCACTGTGCTAATAAAATCAGAATACATAAATACTTCGACAGCAAGGGGCAAGTCAAAATCGTTGCATCGAAAATTTTACATTTCCCGTACATCGATCACAATCTTTTCAGTGCCAGCGTCCTTAAAACAAACACATACATACTGATGCGAAACATGGTCACCGACAAAAGTGGGCGAAGAGGTGCTGTCTGTGATAGTGTGAACAACGAGCAGGATGTCTGACTATTTCATTTTCCACCTTAAATCTTCGTCGGAGGGCCAAGGTATGTTCGTGAGCACCGCGTTAGTACGTAATCATGTTGCTGAGAGCTGATAGATGGCCTACGTCAAAGAGTGGTTTCTGCGTGGTACAAATCGAGCACCTGCGGAGTGCCTGAAAAAGTGATGCGAGTACATAATAAATGCAGCGGACACTAAAGCGGATGCAAGCACTTCAAGCCAAGAGGTCTTACAAGTGGGCTTGACGTGTGACTGCAAACAGATTATCGAGTATTCCTCAGTGCTAGTCCAGGCAGTATCCAAAAAAGAAAACAAAAAGAAACAAACAAACTTTATTCAGGACTAAAGTAGTAGGTAAGAGAGACGGCCTCGGCCCGTAAAATGAACCCTAAAAGAAGCCGCTAAAGCGTTAACAACCCCAAAAATAAGCACAAAATAATACCGAATCCATACAGCATAAACGTATCACTTTTATATCCAAGGGAAATGAGAGGCTCAAGTAAGGCAATTTGCATACAGTGTGTGAGGAATGGAGGGTAGCTGTAGTAAGAGTGAGGGAGCCAGCCTTTTCGATTATTTCTTACCCGTTCCTTTTCCTTTTTTCCCAAGGAGGGTATAAAATTTTTGAGGCCAATTTTACCTACCGTTTTGCATTGAAGTGTTTTTAACGAAATGGACTATACAATTTGAAGCTAACTTGGATGGAATAAACAGTGATAAATTAGAAGTGGGACGGCCTGCAGGAGGCATAATGAGCACTGAGCAGAATTTAATTGGTCACATTACTGATTGACAGTTGGGCTGAGTTCTTCCGAGAGTAAAGCAGTCTGAGGTGAGCTTCAAATGTCTCCTACCACGCATATTTGCAATAGAAAGAGTTACGTAACCTTGCAAAAATATGAGTTTAATGGCCTTGCAAATGTCACAACAAAATATCAGCATTTTTCACGTGCTCTTCGTTATTACGAACATTTTTGAGCACTTTTTGATAACTACACCCCTATCAGAAACGGCTTTTGGTGCTCATAAAACGACACAGAAAGAGACCTGGCGTGAAACAATAGTACAGGCCTGAAGAGGGCAGAGGAGCACAGGAATTTCTCAGTCAACAACTAACAAAAAATTAGCAGCTTTGATAAGCATACTAAGTTTGCTGCTTCCAGTACCGGCTTATGCTCTGCTTTGAAACAAAAGCCCAAAAAGTATGTTGCCTCTCCCTTTCCCTGTCGTTTCATCGCCTCAAAAGTGCCGGCAAAAAAAAAAATCCTGAAGCTCGAATTGGCATTTTAAGACATAAACAGCCTGCAAAGTAAAATTTCGCAGCATCGCATTTCAGAAGATTACAGTTTAGTTTCTAAATCTCCTTCAGGTCCATTCCTCACTTTAAATTTCCCTTCCCCGGGAACAGAGAAGCAGCAAAACTATACTCATGCCCAGCTATCCGCCAAAACATTTTTACAGGCACTCTCACAGATCCTTTGTAAGTAGTTCTTCCCTTTTAACCCAGGAAGAACAGTTGAGTAAGGTGTCTGAGCAGGCTAACATTATTGGTTGAGGAGGTTATCAAACGTTTTTCATCAAAAGCAGTAGTTGCACCTGAATGCCCGAAACTGAAAGCCGCAGCTATACGAAAATGTTAATTATTATATAATAAATGAATACTGACCAGTCGCCTGAGAGTGCAGCTTATTTCATAGAACTTTTAAAAACACCTTACTGACTCTACAAAATGGATGTGTAACCTAGGCTGGAACGCACTAGGCTTGCCGGTGCGATCATGCATTCTTGCACTAAACTCGCAGGTCGCTAATAACAGGAATGATCCTTGCGCTGAAGCCTAACACTTGGGCTCATATTGGCCGCGCTTTGGCCTCTTTCGGCGTGGAGGAGAAGGAACTGACGTCGGGATGAAAGTGTTGCATTATAAGGCCGCATGGACCTCCAGGTGCATGGCTACCAGTTCCTTGTATGAAGTCCGGTCGTTTTTTGACAAATGCTCGCTTTCTGAAAAAACGAATAATAGGCCAACGCACGGGCTGCCCGTGCGAAAATACATTTTTTGCATAGTTCCGGGCAGTTTTTTTTCGCTACCAGCACCGGTTTTTTCAGCAAATGCTTTTAGCTAAACAAATTAAGACTGGCAGCCAAAACTGACAGGAAACACCTCCCTAAAATTTCAGCTTTCTAGTTTTCCTGGCTCCTGAGTTAGCAACTCACTGGAAAAAAAATTTCACAGGCTCGTACGTGGGTACCAGGCAAACCCGATTCTGGGTTTGAACTCGTTGACTTACATGGATGGGGAACATCCTCTTAAAGCTACAGTCTTCTAGCTTTTCTTGAGTTAGCAACTTACCCGAAAAAACTTTGGCGGGCCCTTGCATAGGAACCACGCTTACCCGGGGAATGGATTTGAGCTCATTAATACCTACTTGGACGGGGCACAACTCCTTGGGGTTTCAGCTTTCTAGCTTTTCAGATCCCCGAGTTATGAACTTACCCGTAAAAAATTTTGGCGGGCTCTTACGTGGGTATCATGCGGGTAATGGCGCCCATTTTGGGGATTGGGGCCCGTACGTGCATGTAGGCTAAGTTCCCAAAGTTTCAGCCCTGTAGCTTTTGTAGATTTTGAGATGAAAAAGCGTGACAGACGCACACACAGACACACACACAGACAACCCCTCGTCAATATGCGTTTTCTGTATCGACAATATGCGTTTTTGTTGGCTGCAGCAGCGCTGTAGCGCTGCACAGCAAAAACGCATAAAAATGGACTTGCTACGCAGCCTCAGCAATTCAAACCTCAATAATTAGCCAACGCACCGCTGCCAGTGCGAAGATGCGTTCTTTGCATAGTTTTCCGCAGTTTTTGTCGTTACCTGCACCGGCTTTTCCGGCAAATGCTTCTAGCTAAACAAATTAAGGCTGGCCGTCAGAACTGTTAGGAAACACCTCTTTGAAATCTCAGCTTCTAGCTTTCCTGGCTTTTGAGTTAGTACTCGAAAAAACTTTCACGGGCCTGTACCTACGTACTACGCATAGATGGTGTCTGGATTTGAGCTCATTAATACCCATTTGAATGGGGAACATCCCCAAATTCCTACCCCTTAACTTCTCAGTTCCCGAGTTAGTAGCTTGCCCGGAAAAAATAATTGGCCAACTTTTTTGTCGTTATCGGCACTGTTTTTATTCGGCAGATGCTCAGCTAAAAGAATTTCAGACTGGCCGCCAGCACTGTCAGGAAACATCCCTTCAAAATTCCAGTCTTCTAGTTTCCCAGGTTCCCCAGTTAGCAATTTACCCGAAAAAAACTTTCACAGGCCCATACCTAGGAATGACTCATACCCGGGCGTTAGGTTTGAGCTTATTAATACCTACGTGAATGAGGAACATTCCCTTAATATTGCAGTCTTCTAACTTTTCAGGCTCCCGAGTTAGCAATTTACGCGAAAAAAAATTTTCACGGACCTTCACATGGGCACACCGCATACCCGAGGGTTGGGTGTGAACGCATCAATACCTATTTGGACGGGGAACAACTCCTTAAAATCCCAGTCTTCTAGCTCCTCAGGTTTCCGAATTATCAACTTACTCAAAAAAATTTGGCGGGCCCATACCTGGGTACCATGCGTACCTGGTGTCTGGGTCTGAGCTCACTGAGACTTACGTAGACGGGAAACATTCACTTAAAATTTCAGCTTTCTAGCTTTTCTGGTTCATGAGTGAGGGACTTACCCGCGAAAAAATTCCAGGGGCCCCTTGCATGGGTATCACGCGGGTAAGACCGCCCGCTTTTGGGATAGGGGGCCGGTACACGCATGCAGATTGAGTTCCCTAAGTTTTGGTCCTGTAGCTTTTGTAGGTCTCGAGATGAAAAATTCATATATACGAACACACAGACACACACACAGACAACTCCTCGTCAATATGCTTTTTCTGCATTGCATACCTGCAAAAAATGCATAAAGCGGATAGAGGAGGATGTTTGCATGGTTGTAATTTGCGTAGCCCTTAGCACTGTGACTTAAGCGCCCGAGCTTATTGGCTTTTCAACCCGGAATTACACTAATAAGCGGTGGTTTTTGTGTTGCAGCCAAGAACAGTGATGCTGGTGGACTCAGTTTATTAATTCAGAATCGAAATTGCTTTACATTCACGATTTACTTATGAATAGATGGTTCTTCCTTCTGAGGTTTGCTTGGAACCAAGCTGATGGCAGTTTTTTGGCATGTGCCAGAACTAATTTACCACCGAAACGAATGAACAAGTCGCAGAAAAATTAACTGCTGCGCTGGTGCAGTTGAGCCGAATTTTTAAACTTCAGCGCGACAGCAACGGCATTTCTTACCACGCAGTGCCTGCCGTAATGTTAAGACAAACTGAAATGCGCATGTGGACAAGAGTACATTATGGGCGCGCAGTTACTGGATGTGCTAGGCCATTCCAGGACAATTACGAGACAAGATGGGCTGTTAACTCGGAATTTTGAAATTTTAAGTCATTGCAGAGTGAGGGCTGAGTGAGGCAGCGATTCAAAAAAAAGGGAGAGAAAAATGAATGAAACCAAGCAATGAATAACATCGCAAACAGGCATGAAGTGACAAAATGTCGGCAGGAATTGCAAACCGTCTCCTTTACATTTGTCAAATGCCAATGTTTAGTCAAAAAAACTGCTTTTTGATCAGAAATTCCAAATCCATCCTAGATCTCCTCTGGATCCAGAGTTTGAAAAATTGAAATTTTGGAAGCCTTTTTGCGCATCTCCAAGTCCAGTCACAAGAAGTGGATCAAGAACAAATCATCACAGTGTGGAAAAGCAGTATTTGGCAAGCAGTGCCGTATCTAGCCACTATGCGCTCAAAACAGCTAATCACTGGAACATACAGTCGTGTTCCACTGCACTCTCCGGGCAAAAGCGGGCCGATGTAACAAAGCACTTTTGGATGTGAATTCACTTTTATTTATGGTTTTTTAAGCTTCCACCTTCATGTGAGTCAACAATTCTTAGAATTCGTGCTTTTACTGTGCTAATGCTTGTGAAGAAAATATCTGCCGGAGAAGCATGCTCTTTACAAATAACAAGTATCATAACCTCACACATATTCAGGAATGAGAGACGTTAAGCGATTTTGAAGTTGTCAGAGCCTCTTTTAATCCGAGACATTGTCTAGAAAGGATGACGACAGAAAAAGATGAGGGAACTTCAAAGTTTTTTTTTGCGATGAAAATTTCTTCAAAACCAGTAAAAAAAATTTTTTTTTTGTCCAGAAAAACTTGGCTTAGAGTGAATCTTTTGGCTTAAGGCTAGTGAGCCACACTACATAGGACTAGGTTTGTTTAAAAGATGACTACCAAATCTTCTAGTCAAGCATAGTCATATCTTTAGAAAATTTCAGTTGTTTCTATTAGCTCCCAAAATCACTTCCCTGCCTAAAATATTTCGACGTGCTCGCATTTCTTATTACCGCTTTTCGACTTTTGAAACATTTCTATACCAGAAAAATAAACATCCAAGAGATGTTTTTCATACAGCCGAAAGTTGGGAATAACCTCGTATTTTCTTTTAGCTGTTATTTAAGCTGGCCAAGAATTTCAGTATACAAAACCATCAATTTGTATTAAATAATGCCGGTGAATCTGAAACATTCTTCTACCCTTGCATCTTAGCAGTCTTGTACAAGCTTCATATTATAACCAAATCAGAGTATTTTAAATGTTGTCGAAGCCACGTTCCTTGTATTTAGTAAAGGACATTACTGTTTTTTTCTTTTTTTTAACATTTTATCATACGGTTTCATGCTCGTCCACGCAGACAATTTTCTAAAACAGGAGAATTGTCTGGACTATCGGGTCTCTCGTTTTGTCTCGCGAAAACAACTATCTCCCGGCTTTTAACATTACGGTCCAGTGGCCTTCCACTGAGTTGTGATGACTGTGAATAAATTCATGCGGACTGCGTCTTGTGTCATAATACTGATTTTGCCAAAGTATGGTGGACGGCAGCTTTTACGTGTCTTTGCTGTGCGGCGCTATAGCACTGTTACAGTCAGTAAAAACGCATATTGTCGAAAGGTCTTCTGTGCGTGTGAGTGTGTGTGTTCAAAAGCGAGTGAATTTTGTCACCCACTTTCATCTCAGCAACTAGGAAAGCTGGGAGGCTGAAATTTTGGGTGTATGCTCTTAATCAGTGTGTCACCTTCCCGTTTTAAGATCTTCCCCCACACGCGCCTAGATTCCGCGTACGGACTCCCGAAAAAATGTGCAAATTTCTTTGGTGGGAAACGATTTTGCGGACCAAACAAGGCACAAAGCTGGAACTTTGCAAGAATATTCTCTATGTATATGCGAGCTAAAGATTTCAAACTCAGTTGTTACGCACGCTTATGCAGCGCGTACGATCACGTCAAAATTTGCAAGTTGGTACCGTGCTAACTCGAAAACTTGCTGGAAAACAGTAGCTGAAATTTTGACGTCGTATTTGTTTATCTAAAATGAGTACCGATTTGCACTTGCACCACGACTTAGGGCACTTCAAAGATATTTGTAGCGAAG
>UYRT01000134.1:0-12876 GCA_900617915.1 Gongylonema pulchrum
ACACAGACAACCTCTCGTCAATATGCGTTTTTTGCATTGCATAACTGCAAAAAACGCATAACTAGCGAAAACGACCCAGCACCCCCGCGACCCAATAACCTGCTGGCAATGGCGCGCCCGGTATGCAAAAGGGTTAAGTGGCGTCCAGCATGCTCCTTGCAAGAAGAGGCCATCGTTAGCCTTGCCGACCAATGTTCGCCACAGCCGCTCCGACCAAACCTGGATGCCTCATCTCCCACAGGAAGCGAAGTATGGAGAGGATTTCTGACTTACCGCAGAACTCCCCTCTCCTTTACTCTACCCCCACTCTCTTCCCCTTCCCGAGCTCCATCTAGGCACCCACCAACCACGACCCTCACCTACGTCTAACGCTTCCATCCGCTACCCTCCAAGCGTCCATCAAGCGCTAAATGGCGCATCCCAGCGCTCGTTGGCAAAGTACCCAAACGGTGCCGGCAAAGTGATGCCGGGAATCAGCGTCAGCAGAGAAGCTAGGGCGTTTCACACAATGGTGGGCGCGCCAAACTCGAGCTGAGGTTTAGTAATTGCCGTTACTTTCCTACGCTGGGATTAGGGAATAATGTTATCTTTTTAGGAGTGCGTTCAGCAGCTGACGAAGTTTTGGCGCAGTCAGGAGTAGCGGCGTGTGCAGTGGTGGTGTAGTTTTGGAACTGTTGTCGGTGTGTGCAACAGGACGATGGATGGATGCACTTAGCATTCAGGTAATTTTCCAGCACTCCAGGAACACTTGTCGATTTCGAGGCAGAAGGAGTATTGAATCTATTTTCATATCTATTAGCTGCAGATGTAGAAGGGTTGGACTGCGTGACTGATTCGAGAATCCTTTTTGTGTGTTTTTTGCAACCATGTAATGCAAAAACGCATATTGTCGAGAGGTTGTCTATATATGTTTGTCTGCATATGTGTCTGCGTGTGCGTCTGTAATGAGTTTCCGTCTCGAGATCCGCAAAAGCCACAAAGCTGAAACTTTGCTAACTTAGTCCACATCTGCATGCGGGCCCCTGTCTTCAAAATGGACGCTCACGTCCGTGTGGTTCTTACATAAGGTACATGAAAATTTTTTTGGCGGGAAAGCGTCTTTAGGAACGGCGCGAGCTAGGAGACTGGAACTTCACAGAAATGTTCCTTGGCCGCATCTAATCCAGAAATTTCAAATTCAGCCTTCACGCATCCCCAGGTCTCACGTACGCATACGTCAAAGTTTAAACTGGCATCATGCTAGCTCTAGATTTAAGCTGATCAAGAAGATTTAGGAAGTTGCAATTTTACAGCATTACTTGTCGCCCACTTCCGTGCACGTGAAAATAAATTGAGCTTTCCAGTTCCCCTGCACCTCACGCACGGACACGTGAAAATTTCACGCAGGCACTTTTTTAAATTAAGAATTGAATCAGCTAGAGGACTGGGACTTTCTGAACATAACCGACGGTGGCCCTTGACCAGACGGGCGTAAAATTGACTTTCATATCCCTTTCATGTCTCGCTTACGTCTCACGTACGAACGCATGAAATTTGGCGTGACTCCGCAACCAGAGTAGCTGGAGTACTGAAATTTTCCCAGATTGCCCAGGACCGTGTTTTAGAAAGCGCGCGCGTCAGCAGCATTGACGTTGCCATCTACGTACGAACACGTGAAATTTGACGTAAATTCGCAGCCAGAGCAGCTGGAGAGTTGAAACTTTCTGAATATTGCCCAGGGTCGTGTTTGGGAAAGCGCACGCGAAAACAGTACTCACGTTGCCACTCACATACGAACACGTGAAATTTGATGTGACTCTGCAACCAGAGCAACTGGAGTGCTGAATTTTTCGGGCATTAATTGGAATAATTTCTAACAGTAGTGGTGGCTGCTCTCAATTCTCTTAGCTAGAAGCATCTGCCGAAAAGACAGTGCCATTAGCAACAAAAACTTGCTGGAGAACTGTGCGAGAAACGCATCTTCGCACAGGCAGCTAGTGCGCTGTCGACTAAATTTTCCCCGTATTTTCATAATAAAAACGTTGTCCACTGCACGCAGTTTGCTTTGTCTGTCGAAAATTTGTTTCTCTGATTCATGGTAGCATTCGTATCCGATAAGGTGAGACTTAAAACAGCGGATACCATCCAGGCTTTTATTTCATTTCTCCAGCGACAGTCATGAATGAGCTTGTGGTTTTGATCGCATGCGCGACTGCCTAGTTACTAATTGGGGCTGGTTATTTTCTGCGATTGCAGGGCCTCTGTAAGGATATACATGGGACAGCGTTTCAACATCTTGTGCTTCGGCTTGAGTCACCAGTGCTTACTTTGGACTATTTCCCATAGTTCTTTGTGCTAAATTAGTTTTGAGTTTTTTGCTGTCTCACGTCTGTTAAAGTGACCAAAGTTAAGCAGTGTGTGATCGCTTTTCTTTTGGAATCCATTCTTCGTAGACGTCATTTTCTGTAAGATTTCAGAATTTATCAATTTCTGGGACTTCCGATTCAGTTAAAAATTCCACCTTACGGGAGTACATCTGCTGACGATAATGAGATTGCGAGCATTCCGAAATTGAACCAGCAAATTGAAGTAAAGCGAGCCAGGACAATTCCTAGGGACATCATACAGCCTATTTAAGACCATTAATGCTTTATTCAACAGTGATGCTGTGCATTCTAATTACTTGCCAGTGTTGCAGCGCTTTAGATAGTCTGCTTTGTATTTTGCTGTGAAAGGGCACTGGTACTTCCGGTGGGTATTTGCTTGTGCCTCTTTTTGCTTTATGGGAAATGCTGTAAACGGCAGTTGCAATTTTCAGGAGCACATTATATTGAAAATATATGCAGAATAGCGCCTAAGAAAGCGTCAAAAAAGTTCTTGACATTTAGGTCGGGCGTAGACTAAGGTAATTTGTTGGGAACATTGAAGGAAAACACATAGTTAAAAACAGCTAAAATGCTTCTCACACCTTCATTAGAAGACCAATTTTTAGTAGTTTTAACTTATTCCATAAGCGGAATATATTCTCATGGCAGTAGTTCAAGCGTCACCGAGTCCCTCTACTGTCCTCATCCGTTGTGTACGAGATTATTGCCAGTGCTAAATAATATAGTATTAACAATAAAAGTAATTTCGAGGTCGGATGTGTGTGCGTATTTTTTTGTTTGTGCTTTTACCACTGTAACACTGCAGAGGCGTAAACAAATTAGTCATACCCTTCCAAGTTATATTATATATGTATATATGTTTATTTATTTGTTTACGCGTGTGCAGCATGTGTCTGTGGAGGAATGGTTATCCTGAGCACTGCATGAAGACATCTAGGCGTTGACTGGATGTGCTAAATCGTTCGCAGAGAATGTTCGTCTTCACGATCTGTTATACGTATTGCATGTCGAAGAGGACGGGTGTGATGCGATTTTGCCGGAGAAACGTTAAAATTGGTGTGAATTTTGCACTTTGCCAGTTTTTCTGGGAAACGGACGCATTAATTTTTTGCGAAGTTTGATGTGTTAGTGAGCTGTTAATGTTTGCTAGATAGTTCAAACATGTCATGTGCATTGTAACTTTCCACCTTTGTGGTTTTTTTTCGGTTTCAGCGATGGCGATGAGAGGAAATTGCGGCGGAAACAGCTCCGTTATAAGGGCGGAAAGCATTTCGACGAGGTTAGCCCCGAAGTTAAGCATTCGGCCGTCCGGTAGTATCTGAGCAGTAAGTTACATGAGGCAGACCGAAAAAGTGATTTTTTTCCCGGAGAAACGAAAATTCCCATTGTTTATTAACATTTTATTACTTCATACAAGTTGGTATTTATTTGGTGGCCACTGCAAGAATACCCATCCAGTGAAGAAAGGGTTGTGGGATGGAGTCCCTGTTTTTATGCGTTTTTTTTTTTTGCATCTATGCATTGCAAAAAGCGCATATTGACGAGGGGTTTTCTGTGTTTGTGCGTGTGTGTCTGTTTGTTTGTTTGTACCGATTTTTCATCTCAAGACATACAAAGGCTACAGGACTGAAACTTTGGGAATTTAATCTACATGCATGTACAGGCCCTCCTCCTCGAAATGGGCGGTCTTACCCATGGTAGCCACGTACGAGTCCGCCAAAGTTTTTTCGGGCAAGTTGCTAATTTGGGGACCTGACAAGCTAGAAGGCAAGACTGGAATTTTAAAAGGGTATTCCCCGTCCAAGTAGGTGTTAATGAGTTCAAACCCAACCGTCGGGTATGCATGGTACCCACATATAGGCCCGCCAAAGTTTTTTTCGGGTAGGTTTTTAATGCGGGAATCTGAGAAGCTAGGAGATTGGAATTTTAATGGGATGTTCCCCGTCCACGTAAGTTCTAGTGAGTTCAAACCTAGCCTGCGGTTGTGCGTGGTTCCTATGTACGAGCCCGTGAAAGTTTTTTGCTGGTTACTAACTCGAGAACCAAGAAAGCTAGAAGGCTGAAATTTTAAACGGATGCTTCCTGACAGTCCTGGCAGCTACTCTCATTTCTTTAGCACTTGCCGGAAAGCCGGTGCCGGTAAAAACTGCGGGGAACCATGCAAAAAACACATCTTCGCACCGGCAGTCGATGCGTTGGCCAATTGTTTTTTTTTTTTGAAGCGTGTGAGTCCAAGCAGTTGTGAATGACGCAAATCGAATGTGTTGCCAGGTTTTATTAATTGCTATGTACTTACTAGCATGTTGCGCTTAACAATTGACAGAATTTCTTAGCTAGGGCGAAGAAGAGTGTTAAGAGAGAGATACAGAGAACTGTTTGCTGGTTCTTGGTCAAATATGCTTTTAACCGTCCCTGTCATCATTCGTTTTACATGGTTTTTTGCATCTAAATATTAGTTCTGGCTATGGGAACCTTTTCATTTTTTGATTCTGATACTCTCCGGCTAATTTCTTCTCATTTACATGTCTTTAACAGCGACTCTTCCATGCCTGATGTTCCTTTTCACTACCGATGAAACTTGCAGCATTTGCATTCCCGGCTGCGAGCCCGTCACATTCACGCAATTCCATGTAGCGTTCAAACGGACACTTCCGTTTCATTGATGATTTTTCCAGCCTTCATTTTATATCGCTGCCATTCTATAGTAGTTTGCTTTGTCCATTTGTTGTCCCACTTCGCATGATCAGCATTGGTCTCATTGTGAAACCCATAACAGATCTAGGCCGCAGTAAACCGTTGATGCGCGAGGAAGTTCTGTGTCTACAAGATAAGCCAATAATTATACTAAGCTTGTGTCGAACGAGCTTCTGGAAAAGCAGGAACTGCGAAACTAGGAATCTGAAATTTAGGTAACACAACCGTCAGTCTTATGTAGGTCCGCAAGCCAGTGTCAGCTCATATCTTTTGCATTTTGATCTGTGCTCTCTGGCTCGAACCTGCTGTAAAGGATTGACCTTGCGGTTCTAAAAGTTACAAGTTGGAAGTTTTAAAATATTAGTTCGCTACATTTTTTCGAGCAAGCAACTGGGATCAGAGTTCGCATCGCATTATATCTTAACGCAATTCCGAAATTGAGTTAATTTTTAGCTCAAGAATCGAGAAAAAACGAACTGGAGAATTGGGGCAAATTAACTGAATGATTTAGAATAAAAACGAAGGAATCGGATCCCAAACCACACTGCACGTGGAATACCATCTCAGGTCTAGGCTAATTCTATAATTCCAAAATGGAGAAAGAAAATAACTAAAATTTTCGGGATTTTCGTTAGTCACATAAAGACGAGTTGAGGAGTGAAATCAGTTTTTAAAATCACTGTTTCAGGAATTACGACTTCGCGTTCAAAAGCTGACATTTCTCGTACCACGACTAGGATTCAAACCGCACATTCAAAATTTCGGTTTTCTTATGATCGATTACAGATCATGTTGTTACAGTGGTTCATTCGCCAGCTGCAAGCCGTCGACAGCTTATGGTGAAATACATAAACTCAGCAATCTTCTAACACTTACTGTTTCTTTTGTGCTGCAGTTGCTCAGATACTGCATTTTCCCGTTTCATGGAAAAATTGTTGCTTCTAAATTGGCTTGTCCGTCTTTCAGCGCAAATAAGCATTTTCTAGTTGCCCTTTTTGCCCAGTTCTGTATGCCTCAGTCTAATTTCTGCCGCCATCCAGCTCACTTCTGCGCCAGTTGTTCAGTTCCCCAAGTTTTTCCTTCCTTAGGAACGCAATTTTTGTACTTTCTCAAGAGCAAAAGTAGAGTCAATTGGGCTCCGAGCTTTCAGTGACCAAATTTTATCATCTGATGGAAGTGATAACACAGCACATAATTTGAATTCAAGAAGAAGTCCAAATTTTGCGCAGTTTTATCAGTCCAGCAGCAGTTGTTTTCTGCTATGACAAGAAGTTCAAAAAAATTATCGCTTGAAGAAGTCTACTGATTTACATTATTGTTACAAATAAAATTTAACGCACCAGTTTATGTGGGCATAAAAGATGCTTGATCACCGTTTCTAGATATGGCATTCGGCACTGATGTTATTCTTCGCTTTTTCTGTTTGTTTTTAATGGAAAATTGAAAACAGCTTAAACGTGAGCAGATATCATGATTCAAGGCATGTGGAAAGCTGCAACAATTATTTTTAGAATTTTCGTCGCACGCTCCGTGCGTGTATACAAATCATTGGTGAATATCCCAAAATTTCAGTGCCAGTAGATCAAAGTTGAACTGATATTCCTAGACTGTGCTAGTTGCCGAGTTATAGTGTTTGTTTTTATTTAGCGGTTGGAGTATTTGATGCGGGATGGGTGCGTGGGCTGGTTGTTCGTTTTTGCCAGTAAAAAACCGATTTTTTTCCATTGATATCAGTTTGTTTCGCCCAAAGTTGCTTCCAGCTGGCTCCTACACAGCTGATAAAAGAAGGAGCCGCCCAGTTTCTTGCCAGAATATGGTTACCTTTCGTAACACGTTATCTTGGACTATCCCATTCGTACAATATGAAATATATGACAGCTTTTGACTGATTCGCTGCCTGATTCGGGTGGTATTGAAAATTTTAAGTTTTTTTTTCAAGATTGATGGGTGCCAAAATTTCCGAGATTGGTTTATCACTTTTATGAATAAGGCAGTTAGTGTTTAACCGAGACGGTGAGCTGTGCGCAGTTTTCTGAGAAAACTTTGAAGGAGTCTCGTACCAGTCTAGTTTATTTGTTGTTCCAGTCCACCGTATGCCACAGCGCATCCACACCACTGTGATCGCTTCTCAGTGTTGCACATGTTATCATGCGTATAGTTGCGAAGTGTCATCAGAATTGTTCATATCAACTGCTTATGGTTTGCGGCCGGACCAGATTTGCAGCATTCATAAACGATTACATTGTTTGGAGCGATGCAAGACATGAAACTCGTTTTACACCCTTTGATCGGCCTAACATTTTGAAATGTTGGTTGCTTGAAATCTGCTGTTGCCATCCCTCAAAGTACTGTAAGTGGTCGACATCTGCTTTACTTTGTGTCTACTTCGCTGTTTTTATTAAGCTTATTATCTCAGCTGCCATATGATGGATTAGCTTCATATTCCACGTTGGCCTCCACTCTCTGTTTTTGACTTTTTCCATTTTTATGCGTTTTTTGCATCTGTGCAGTACAAAAACGCATATTGTCGAAGGGGATGTCTCTCGGTGTTCGATACCTCAGCTGATTGTGGTTCGGATAATGGGTCCTGAAACTCTGATGATTATAAGTTCTACATCATTATGTTGATGAGAGACAGAGCAAACTAGTATCTTCCAGTTAATTTATTCCCTTATTGACTTTATGAAATCCATTTCTTCCATACACAGTTTTAAGCATGTTTGCAAATTTGATTCTTTTCGTTTAGAATTGTACAAAAACTGCGTGCACTTGCCAGTCTACAGATGAGCACGATTATTTCATAAGCGATTTTTAGCATCAGTAACTATAAAAAGTTAAGCATTCATCGAAGGTATAAGTATGAAAGATAAGAAATCACGTCACAATCTTTGCAAGAGAAGTTGCATTGTTGTAATCCTTGCGTATCTGTTTATGCGTTTTTGCATCTTATGCATTTTTTATAGAGGCATTACTGTACCTTTTCGATGGAATGATAAATCTCTGAAAATGTTTGGTAGCACCGGGGCACTTATCTGAAAAATAACTTTCAGATAAGTAACATATATTAAAACTAATTGGTGATAAACTACAGCTTATGATATCTTTCTTTCTTTCATCTGCTTTGTTCCGCTGGCTACTTCACTAGCTTCAGTTAACCAAAAAGACGGAAACATTTGTAACTTGTTCAAGTTCGGTTCAGAAAATGCTGCCTGGAACTGTGTTTGCATTCTTCTGTTAATGCTTCTGAACCAGTACAAAAGTTATTTGCACCTGCGTTCTGCAATTTTTTTTTTTTTTTTGCTTTCTTACTGCTGAAAAAGCCACCGATTTAGTTTAGCTAGCAGTTGATGTCGTTGACAATCCGCTACTAGCCCAGCTATTTCCGGGTGCCTCCCGCTTTCACACTGCATAATATATGAAAAGAGATTTCGATTGTGAGGTGTGATTTTAATTTTTTGGTTTTTCCGCAGAATACAAAAGAATGACGAGGAGTTTAATCTGTTAACCGATCTGAAAATACTGTTGCAATCTTGGGGCTGGAATCTGTGATTGTTTAGCATATGAACCATGAAGATTCATGGGCGGGCGCGTGCGATCATGCGTTTTTGCAGTGTTTCCCACTGTAATAAGATTACTCGAAATTCCGATAGCTATGAACCTCTGACATACTGGTCCTCGAGTTTCGGAAAGTTAATTGTCCACGCTATACTTGGATAAGGAACATTCCCTTGAAATCCCAGCTTCCCAGCTTTCCTAGTTCCCAAGTTACCGAAATTCCAGCCAGAAAATTTCATGGGGCCGTAAGTGGCAACCACGCATAATGGGAGGCTGAATTTGATAATTTTAAGTTGTAGATGAGTTGGGAACATTTCCTGAAAGGTTCAGCCTCCCAGCTTCCCTGGTTCTCGAGCGAGCGCTTTTCGCGCAAGGAACCCTCACAGGGCCATACGAGGGAAACGCGCACACTGGGGGGCTAAATTTAAAACCTTTGAGTTGTATATGGGCGGGGGACATAATCCAAAAATTTCAGCTTTCTTGCTTTTCTGGTTCCAAAGTTAACGATTTTCCCGCCAAAACTTTGAGGCGCTCGTACGTGGGGCCTAGACGTGCGTGAGGATTGGCACCGCGGTTCTGGGGTGGCACTTGGCCGGGGAACTCTCTCGCAAAACTTTGGCGTCGGAGCTTGCTTGGGTGCCGAGTTGAAATACCCGGACAGAGACGCGCGCACATACACACACCGGGATCGTCGCAATGTGGGTTTTCGCATTTGCATATATGCAAAAACGCATAACAAGTAACCTCACTACCTTAAGTGTCGTTTGCGAGGACTAAATCGAAGACAATACTGGCGGAGCGAGAAGCTGCGAAAAATCTTAATGGCGTTACCACAAAGCAAATTTAACTTCTTGGGGTACCCTCAAAACTGCCAGGTGCTCTTGAAGGATAGACTTCTTAGCTGAGGCCGAAGCATGCGGTGACATCCTTGCCATCAAAGAAAGGCGTTGAAGGACAGTGCCTGGTATCCTTACTAGTTCGATGCTTCTGTACAAGAGAGAAGCATAGATAAGTGCCGACAGAACTGAGTGTATCATTGGAAGAGAGCGACTGCACAAATTATTTCTCTAGTAGCTCTGTCGGCCATCACAAATCGGTCTACCCTTTTCGGCTAAAACTCTCGAAATCTTCAAGAGTGTTTCGAATTTAAGTCTTCATCATGGATAGCTTCGGAGATGAGGTTGAGGGTGTCTGTGTTTATTTATCGTTTATTCAGTAAACACAACTTTACAAATGTTATCGCCAAATGTATCTATGTTGAGTTCGAATCAACGTTCGCAGTCAAGTTTGCACATGCGTCTGTGACAGTCAATTTCAACGCATAAACTGTGCTAGCAGGGAAAACCGAGGATAGTCACATTAACTGGTACGGCACAGCTGACATCGGCCTGCAACAGTGACGAAACGAACAAGCTCTTGGTTGGCAACATTTGATTTTAGGGAAAATGGTAAGATGGAAGTGAATTGACTGCTGTGCAAGAGTTACAGATGAAACGTAGTCAGGGGATCATTTCCTGCGTTGAAGGAGAGTACTACGAAAACATTCCTGAGAATGTTTTCGTAGTACTCTCCTTCAACGCAGGAAATGATCCCCTGACTGCGATTGATGAGCGATTCTGCACGTGGCAAGCAAGTGCAGCAGAATCAGCAGTATCGGCAAAGAGGTGCAGTGTCAAGTCGGTGCAATCAGTCGAATCATTTCTGCTAATGTTGACCATGACTTAAATTCCTCTGATAAGGCAATTCAGTGCGCGGGACTAATCTAGTGGTCCGAACTCTACGGTAATTACAACCCAGGCTGGTACGTACCAAGTTGCCAGCGCGATCATGCGTTTTTGCACTAAATTCAGGGGTCGCTAGTAGAAGGAATAATCCCTGCGCTGCAGCCAAACACTCTGGTTCATATTGGCCGTGCTCTGGTTTCATCCAGCATGCAGCAAATTAGGCATAGGTTGGGATGAGGGCGTTGCATTATAGAGTCCCATGGACGTACAGGTATATTACCAGTTTTCTTCATGAAGCTCAGCCGTTTTTTCCTTAAATGCTAGCTTTTTGAAAAAATGAAAATTGCAAATTTTTTGAAAAAACGCAAATTTCCAGTTCACTAGAAAGTGGAAGTAGAGCTCGAGCGATTGTTTGTCAAAAAATCCAAGTATGCAAATGAATTAGTGCTCGTTTACATATTTGGATGAGGGCGGTCGTTCGCTGCAAAACGTATTCGTTTCTGATTTTTCGGTAAAGTTAGGTATTTCTCACGCCCATCTGCAAGGAATTTCACCTCCAAGTAGAATTAAGACCGCACTTGAAAGTAGAATATTCTAGCGAATTTTCATCCTCGTAGTTTATCTGGTAAGCGAAATATCCATTTCGCTACAAATATCTTTGAAGTGTCATAAGCTGTGGCGCAAGTGCAAATCGGTACTCATTTTAGGTATATGATTTCTCGTATGGGCGACAAACATGCTGACAAAATTTCAGCCACTTTTTTCCGGCAAGTTTTTGAGTTAATACAGTACCAGTTTGTAAACTTTGACGTGGTCGTACGCGCTGCGCAAGCGTGCGCGACAGCTGAATTTGAAGTCTTTGTCTCGCACATGCACAGAGAATATTCCTGCAAAGTTTCAGCTTTGTATCTTGCCTGCTTTACAAAATCGTTTCCCGCCAACAAAATTTGCATATTTCTTTCGAGGGTCCGTACGCGGGGTCTAGGTGCGTGTGAGCGAAGATCTTGAACATGGAAAGGTTAACTACAAAAAATGGAATATTAAATCCGTTGCAGGTTTGTTGAGAGAAGGCTCCTCAAAATTTACAATACCGAAAAGGAGCAGCTGCAGCCCGAAAGAAGCAAAAGCTAAGGAAACACGGGATGGAGATGATAGCTACTGGATTATTCGTTATTTCAGTGCTGAATTTTTCATCTTGTGCGGAACAGAAAGGAAGAAATTTGGAAGAAAATTTTACATGGTAATGTCCACCCCACAAACCAAATCATATACCTCCTCAGCTGCTAGCTTCGTCTTCTGACAGTTAAAGTGAAAAAAACATGAGTTTTGTTACAATGAAACCCCTTTTTTGCTTTCCTTTTTTAACTGTCTAGCAGAAGCTGTCGACCTTATCCCTAGGTTAGGATGAAACAGTGGTTAATCACGAAACTGATGTAAATGAAGTACTTCATTTGAGCGTCACCTCTTCCGACTTCAGTCCACTTTAATTTAGCCTTTTACATGGCTAATTTTCCACCGTGGCAGTTTTGATAGCCACTCAATGTTGTATTTCCGTTTGAGCAACTGTAAGCGGTATTCAAAGCTAGTTTGAAGTGAGTGCTCCGCCCGCATTCTCCATAAGTCTAAACTGGCACCCATCTGCTAGTTCGAGCGCTCATTAATAAATATACCTTTTCCGTGGATATTGTGTTCTCGTGCATAATTTGACTTGACTTCAGAATGAATTTAACTTGCCGAATCCAAAATGATCTTTGGTCCGGATTTAACAATTATCAAAATAAATTATGCTGCTAACCTACCACTTCCGATTAAGCAGGAACGTAATAAATCCTAGTCTAATCTTAGCTTGATTACATCCATCAGGCCTAATTCACTTCCTCCCGCCCTACTCCCTTCCCACAGTTTTTACCAGCTTCAGCCACTTCCATCACCTATTTTGTTCGAGATTGCTGGGATAACACTGTTCTTTCAGTTTCATCTTTAAAATGCAAGCAAATTTTGCTCTTTTTTACGCCATCCCGACTGTTTACTATTGACAATTGCTCTGTTTTCACGCATAACAACCCGTCGACTCCCTGAGCATCGATTACCTCATTGAAACGTTTAAGGTCTTTATCTCTGGCCATTAAGACGGGCAGTAGGCCGTGATGAACTCCACTGTAAGCTTTCTGATGATACGGAGAACGAGCGCCCCAACTCGTAGTGATTTTATATTGTACGAGATGAACCTGTTCGCTACTTGCAGTTTGGCAATGAATCAGTTACTTCCAAGTCCTTTAATGGCTGCTACTAGTATACCGCCTATGGGATCCTTTCACTTCGTAGCTAACTATTCACTGCATCAGGCTGAGGGTACCGCATCTATAAATACTAAGAACTAATAACTACGACCAGATCGAGAAGTTACTGCGATTATTACTGCATCATCCGGTATTAGAATCTCCAATCCTCTTCTTTTTCCTTTTTATGCGTTTTTATGCGTTTTGTACTGTGTAACAGCAGTACAAAACGCATATTGTTACGGGGTTGTCTGTGTG
>UYRT01000135.1:0-12868 GCA_900617915.1 Gongylonema pulchrum
CTTTAGTTTTGATGCAAAAACGCATGATCGCACCGGCTCGCCTGGTGCGTTCCAGCCTTTGTCATTATTGGGATCAGTGATATGATAAGTTTACTACTATCATGAACTAATCACTGTTTACAATCGCATGTATTAAACGTGTTGAAGTAGCAGCTTCATAGTGCTAATTAGCTTTGAGTCAGCATGAGTTTCCGTGCTGTACAGTTCTATAGCTAATGGAACGCATCGGGCGGACCCATGCGGCCATGCGTTTTTTCACCGGATTTAAAGCAGACTCAGGTCATTAAATGCATGAATGGTTGTTGCTTTACGCCTACCTTTTGCCGTCACTAACATAAATCACCGTAAATTTTGCATAAAGTACATGTACATTTTCCATTTAGCCGTTCAGTAAGGAATTTTTCCGCCAAAACTTTTAAGTGCGTATACCTCAAGGCTGAATTTGAAATACTTAAGTTGTATTTGGACAGGGAACATTGCCCTGAAATTTCAGCTTTCTAGTTTTTCTGGTTTCCGAGTTAATTTTTCGGCTTTAATTTTCCCGCAGAAATATTCATACGCCCTTACGTGAGTACATCGCATAGCTGGGGGCTGAATTTGAAATATTTAAGTTGTGCTTGGACAGGGAACATTCCACCAAAATTTCAGCCTTCCAAATTTTCTGGTTACCGAGTTAGCAGTTTCCCTGCTAAAACATTAACAAGCCCGTACGTGGATACTCCATGTGTCTGAGAAACTGGGTATGAAAATTTTAAATTGCACATAGACAGGCAACATCACCTTAAAGTTTCAGCCTTCCAGCTTTTTTAGTTGCCGAGTAAACAGTTCTCCCGCCAAATCTTTGACGCTCTCGTACTTAAGCACCGTGCCTACCTGAGGGCTGAATTTGAAATATTTAAGTTGTGGTTGGATAGAGAGCAATGCCCCAGAATTTCAGCTTTCTAGCTTTCCTGGCTCCCTAGTCAGCAATTTTCCCGCCAAAACTTTCATACGCCTTTACGTGAATACTACGCGAGCCTGAATTTGAAATCTTTAGCCAACACATGTACATGGAATATCCCTACGAAGTTTCAGCCCTTCACCTTGTCTGGTTCCCGAGATCGCTTTCCCGTCAAAAAATCTGCATATTTTTTAAGGCGTCACCCAGGCGTCCGCGAGAGATGAAATTAAAGCGGGAGGGTCATGCAAATCAAAGAGGGAGGGTCGTGCACGGTATGAGCATATGCCTCCAAAGTATCAGTCTTCTAGCTTTTCTCGTTCTGGAGTTGAAAGTGGGTGAAAACACAGATACACAGGCACACACAGACAGCCTCTTCTCAATGTGCATTTTTGCAATTTGCATATATGCAAAACCGCATAATAAACTACCAGCTTTTACAGGCCCACTATGAAGGGCCTATCTAACTGCAGCTGGTCTGTAAATCAACTGTATGGCACGCTGAAGCTAGCCCAATAAAAAGTATAATGCTTTTCTACGAATGTTTCTAGCACCAAGCTAAGAGGACATCATATAGAGATGTAATAAATAGGCGACATGTGGGTGTGGAAACTCGCCCTTGAACCTTTAGTTCTTGAATTTTTTGTTCTTGAACTTGATAAAAGACCGAATTTTGGCTTGAAACCGAAGAGTAGTTTTTAAAAAAGTAATTCTTACAGTTAATTTTTTCATCTAAATAAACACTTAAACATACACAAAGCAACATCAATCATCTAACGCGAAAACGCACGAAATAGTCAAATTTACATACTAAAATATTTCGATAATAGCAGATGAAACACATTTATCCTAATTCATCCAATAAGGAGAAGAAACATTCGTGTGGACAGATTTAACTAGTGCCGTTTAAAATTACTTTAAATCGTTAATGGGACTATCAGTGTTTTTTTATCAGCATTTTTTTCGAATATGATGAATTTTTTAAAAAACTACGACCGTATTTCCAGAAGAAATTTTTAAGCACAAGTGAAAATTGTTTGCTATCAGTAAGCCGCTTCTTCCAGTTTACTGAATCTTAAGAAAGGTCATAATGGGACAACACAAATATTAAACAGCTCTGCGGACCAGGAAATCCTTGGCAGGTTTATTTTGCGATGTGTTCTATCAAGAACGTTCACTGTCCAATGTTTTGATATGCGTCTCATCTCGAAAATGTTAGCATTGGTCATTAGAAAAAAAAAACCCAGGCTGCAAAGCACCAGACTAGCCGGCGCAATTATGCATTTTTGCACTAAAGTTGGAGGTCACTAATAGCAGGAATGGCCGCTACGCTGCAGTTTAACAGTTGGAGTGATGTTGGTTGTGTATTTTCCAGCATGCAGGGGGAAAAGGTGTCAGCATGGGTGAAGGTATTGCATTATATGGACCTCTAGCGCGCACGATAATCAGTTTTCTGCATAAAGCACGGTCATTTTTCTGGCGAATAGTCGCTCACTGAAATAATGCAAATTTGAAAGAAGTTGAAAGAGAATTATGAAATTTGCAAAATGCATTCGCTTTTGAATTTTTGATAAAATTGAGTATCTGTCATGTCTACGTGCAAGGAAATTTACCTCTGAACTGAATTAAGACCATGTAAACACAAAATATTCTTGAAAAGTTTCAGCTTCACACCCTGTCTGGTAAGTGAAATAGTCACTTCATTACAAATATCTTTGAAATGCCCGAAATTGTGAAGCAAGTGCAAGTCAAAATTCAGTTTAGGTGTACGATTTTCTATTTGAATAATAAATACTCTGACAAAATTTCAGTTACTGTTTTCCCGCTGGTTTCTGAGTTAGCATAGCGCCAACTGTGAACTTTGACGTGACCGTACGCATGGTGTGAGCGCGCGCTGTAGCTAAACTGAAATTTTTAGTTCGTACATGTACATAGAATATCCCTGCGAAGTCTCAGCTTTCTAGCCGTCTGGATCACGAAATCGTTTCCGCCAAAGTGTTTTTTCGACATCTGTACGCGAGATCTAGGCACGTAGGAGCGAAGATTTTAAAACGGGAGAGTGCCACAGAGGGTGGAAATATGCGCCCAAAATTCCACCCCTTCCCTCCCGCCTCCGGCTTCCCCAGTTGCTAAACTGAAAGTAAATGACAAAGCTCATTCGCTTACGAACACACATACAGGCGGCGGCCTCTCGGCAATATGCGTTTTTGCTTACATGCAAATGCAAAAACGCATTTTGTAACTACCCCCGTGTGTGTGTGTGTGCGTGTGTGTGAGTCTGTCCAGATATTTCAACTCGGCACCCAAGCAAGCTCCGGCGCCAAAATTTCGCTAGTGGGTTCCCTAACTAAGTGCCACCTCAGGACTGCGGTACCAACCCCCACGCAAGTTTGGACTCCGCGTACAAGAGGGCGAAAGTTTTGGCGGGAAAGTCGCCAACTCGGAAATCAGCAAAGCTAGAAAGCTGAAATTTTGAAATTATGTTTCCCATCCAAATAGAACTCAAAGGTTTCAAATTTAGCCTCCAGATATGCGTGGTTCCCGCGTATGACCCCATGAGGGTTCTTAGCACGAAAATTGCTAACTTGTAAACTAGGAAAGTTAGGTGGCTAAAATTTTCAGAGAATGTTCCCAGCACAAGTGCAACTTAAGTTTATCAAATTCAGCCCCTTTGGCATGCGTGGCTCTCACGCACGATCCCGTAAAAAAATGACTAATTCGGGAAAAAGGAAAGCTGGGGGTTGAAATTTTAAGGTTCTCCCTCCTCCTTCTCCCGCCCACAAAAGTTAAAGATATCAAATTCAGCCCCCAGATACGTGCGGTCCTCATGTACAGACCCACAAAATTTTCTGGCAGGAAAATTGCTAACTCAAGAACCAGAGAAGTTGGAAAGTTGAAATTTTAACGGAATGTTCACTGTCAAATCACTGCTTAGACAATTAACTTCCCGAACTTCGAGGATCAGTATGTTGCAAATCCTAGCTACCAGATTTCCGAGCGATCTCATTACAGCACGAAATACTGCAAAAAGTTATGATCACACGGGCCCGCCCGGCGCGCGTCGCCAATACTATAGCAGCGCTACACGCATAGAAAACGATTTTGCACTTTAATTTTTGATATCATAATGACGCACAGACGCACGAGAAAAAAAAGTTTGAATTTAAATTTCTTGGCCGTCACTTAGCAGCGAACACCAATTAAAACTGCAGCTTTCTAACTCGCCTGATTGTTGAGGTAAAAACTTATGCAGTTTTAGATTTTACATTCCCATGAGCACTTCGTCTAAGGCATTGTAAAACTGATTCATACTTTTTAGAATGGAGGTTCAGATTTAGACCGTCCTCACAAAACCGTAGCCTTCTGGCTTGTCCGATTTCAGAGTTAGAAGAATGCTAACAATTTTGCAATCTGAACTTTGATGTGTTTGTGCGCCAAACGTATCTTACGTCCATGGGGCCAAACACGGATGAGTAGAATTTTAGAATTTCAAATTCATAGCTTCTCTCGTTGCATTTAATTACACACACATACACACACATACATACATACACCCAAAAACAGGTGAATATATTATTGCGCTTATGCATCCTGCTACAGCATAAAAACACATGGAAAGTGATAAATGTTGAAGAAAGAGGACGAAGATAAATGTGGAGAGCGGGGCTTCCTGGTAGAGTTCGGCTTCCGCTGCCAAACCGAAACACCTTCTTGCAGTGCTTGAACTGTCACGCCTCTGTTGCTTTCTGCTCCTAATTTTTCATTTGATTTTTACAGCACAACAGATTTGCCGCTCTGACCTTTTGCTTCTTTCTTCCCTCGCTCATCACACCGTTAACCACCTCTAATTTCTACGACTCATACCTCATTTCCGCAAGCGCTCGACATGTTTTTTAATTTTTCATCAGTCTTTTTTTACACATCGTCAATAAAGTCTCCAAAGCCTTGCTATCACGCACCACAAGTTATTACATTGTATTCTTCAAGATGATATGGTGTTTTTCAGAGCAATCATCCGATTTGAAAATTGGTCGAGCGCGTACGGAACAGCGGCAGCACACCCACAGTCCTCTTCCTCGAAGTGCTCAACTCTCCCCCCATTCGTTCCTCTCCGCCAGCTGAAATACAGCTAACAAAAAGTGTTTGTGATCTAGTATTTCAATCATCAATTCTATTCCGATAGTACTATAACGTCTACTATACGCTCATTCAATCATTACGTCGCTACGGCCGATCGAAGAGTCCATCCGGTTCGTTGTATCGGTGCGCATCAATTTGCTTCAGTTTTATTCTCGACATGAAGCACGCCCTTCCCAGAGCATCTGAAATGCTCACCAGGGACATGTGATGAGCTAAAATTGGATCATTTGCATGCTGTTTTGAGGGATTTTCGCTTTTTCGACACAGGTAAGGCTTCGCTTTACATCATCTTCCAACAATTATAGGCTAAACGTCGTACACCCTTTGCATCTCCGAACTTTATTTAATCTGAACAAGACAAGATTGTAAGAATTTTTTGGCATGTTGCCAAAATTGTGGGCGTTTTAACCGTTCCGTGGATGTGAGCAGCAAGTAAACGGGTCATTGTCTGCAAGCTGAAATCAAGCGAAAATTTCTTCACTGTGTTTGATTTTACTATGCTTTCCACAAACGATGAGCAGCTGTGCTGACACTTCTGAAATATTTATATTCAGTTTCACAATACGAAGAAAAATACGCTGATATTCAAATTTCACAATGCTCAGACTTTGTGCTAGTATTAAAATTCAGGACATGTGACAAATATGAAAGTTTGTCTAATTCTTCTAATCACTTCGATTGCTCAGTCCTCATTTTCTGGTGAAATACATAAACTGTAAACGTTTAAACCCACGTAGCAAAGCGGCCCAGGTTTTCCTCTGTGACCGTGCATTTTTAGAAGTTTTCCATCTCGCTATGCGAGATGGTTTCGGGGTTGAAAGCTGCTATTACTTTTATCTTGCCCCACAGTGTCAGACATTCAGAATTTCAGATTTCTTACCTTTCTGAATGCCGACAGAGTAGAATGACGGCAGCGTTACAGTTTGAAAATTTGTCGCTTGTACGAGAGGCGCCCATTAGCAAAAGCTCTTTTTACGCTTGCTGGTAGCCAGCGAACAGCAAACATTCTCAGAAAAACTGTTTTCTAATCAGTCTGATTACTGAATTAATTGGCGCTAAAAACCTCCCAAAATACGCGAAATCTAGGCATACTTTAAAGTTGAATTTTAAGTCGACACTGGCATAAAATATCCTCGTAAAATTCAATCTTCTAACTTGACTATTTACTAGAATCATATTTAGTTAAAAGTATCCTTGTTGTGTTCGAGTGTTTGACCTGGGCATACACCAAAGTTCACACCTTGGCTACTCGCACATAAAAAGAAAATATCCTTATAACGCTAAGGCACTCTAAAGAGCTTGTTTTCGAATCTGCATTTTGCTAATGATGTTTTATTTCCAACCTCGATGTACAATTTCAGTTGTCAATACATGTGACGTAGGTATGCGAAACAGATGAATTGATATCTCTACTTCACACAGGTGTATAAAACGTCCCTGAGAAATTCCAGCTTCTTGTTTGTCTGATTCCCAAAATCGCTTTCTCGCCGAAAAAAATTCGCATGTTTTCTTTCTGGCGTCCGTGTTTGAGAATTATGCGTATGTGAATGATAATTTTAAAACGATAGGATTACACATGGGTTAGGAACATGCTCCAAAATTTTTCAGTTTCTTAGTTTCTCTGGTTGCTGAGTTGAAAATGAGTGACAAAGTAAGAACATATACACGCACCAGCATGACCGAACCATAAGGTCGGGAGGATCAACAGAATCGAACTGCTTGTGCAATATGCGGAAGAAGCATGACGATTTCGGGATCAGTTTATTTTGGAGCTTTTTCGTTTCCCGGAAGCATTTGACTTAAGGAAGCACGCATGCCTACTGAGATTTATGAGATGTTCAGTAGATTCCACGGCACCCTGTGCAACTAGTGGTCTTTGTTTTCAAGAACTTGTTTCTGCTCACCATGCGTTGGCCGGCCGCTCAAATGATCAGACCAGCAGCTACGTGTATTCGCAATACAAACTGCAGCAGGCTGCTGCTACTGCTGTTGCTAATGCTACTGCTTCTTTCGACTGATAACAGCACGGGAGCATCCCAGCTTAATTAATCAGCAGCTTTCTCAACGTGCATCGTCTGGTGGTTACTAACGACAACATCAATCTTGACAAACTGATGATACCACCCAAAACGCAAGATAAACAGGAAAGGAGCCAGCGAATGCTCTCTTCTGGCTGTCAAAACACCCTACCGAAGAGAAAAGCCCGAGGCTTGAGTGATTGCAGCTGAAAGACTAAGACCCAAAAGCATGAATGTCACTTGTCCCGGAACACATTCCCTTGCTGGACTAATTGTTGCATGAATATTTGTATCTTCAAGCTTCGCTTGATATTTATGCGGTGTTGCAGGGTATTGCAAAAATGGCGCAGCGGCAGCGAGGATATTTGCTGCGATCGCTATCAAAATCAAAAATTGCCAAGACACTGGCCGGCATGGATATGGAGCAGTCGGAAGTGGTTCGCATGGATCAGGGCAAAACAGCTCGACGTGAAGGACGCTGCGTTTTCGAGTGCTCTTGGGAAGTTGCTAATAAAGTTTGTACATCCATTTATTTCGTGATGTTAAATTCGTCTTAATCTATACGCTGCTATATAGTGGATAAATACTTTTTTCATTGATCTGGGGTTTTTTTTTTGTTTTTTTGTGGATGGAAAGTATGTTCTGTGCTTGTGGCAGTTTGATGAACAAGGAACAACAGCGATGTTGACAGTATACTGACAGTCATAATGTTTTTAATATGCTAGCATACGTTTTTTGAAATATTTGAGGAGTTTCATAAGAAGTGGAAAATTTGGACTTTGATGGAGTGTTACTATAAAAACTATAAACTACAAAAGATTTTTTCAAACGCTTATCGTCAAAACTATAAACTAAACTATAAAAACTAATTTGGTCAGATTCATTTTTTTTTTTCAAACGCTTATCGTCAACCTCACCTTCTTTGGATTGCACACTAAAGAAGCAGATCAAGTTACGGAAAAAAGAGAACAGTTATTTTTGCAAGCAACTCATCAGCTTGCAGTGTTTCAGGTGGGCGGCATCTATACAGTCTTGCGTAGCAAAGCACCGATTAACACTGAAGAATACGGAGATCAGTACTGCTTATTGGGTCCGCTTCGTGAGGGCAGGTGGCAGCTTGAAGTTGAACAAATTGCTCCCGAAAGCCGACATATCGCTGCTGCCATCGAAAGACTCAGTGAAGGAGGCTTCAAGGTTTAATAAGCCTTATGACAGCATCTATAATGATTATAAGAATACTGCATCAGCACAAACATACACAATGGGCCTCTTTACAATACATTTTCAACAGCGTAATACATAACACTGCGTTTTGGTGGATATTTGCATAATAACATTCCAGGCTGGAATGCATCAGACTTACTGGTACGGTTATATGTTTTTGCACCAGACCTAAAAGTACCTGGGTCGTTAAACGCAAGAATGCTTGTTGTTTTACACCTATCTTTTGCTCTCAGTAGCGCAAATTATCGTAAATTATGCATAAAGCGAATGAACAATTTCTGTTTAAAGGTTGTACTTTGAGAAAGACCTAGCTGTTCAGTGAGCAATTTTTCCGCCAAAACTTTTAAGTGCCCATAAGTGAGAGACATACATGCATACTAGGATGCTGAGTTTGAAATATTTAAGTTGTACTTGGACAGTGAACATTCCCCTAGAATTTCAGCTTTCTAGCTTTCCTGGTTTCCATGTTAGTAATTTTCGCGCCAGAACTTTCACAAGCCCACACGTGGGTAAGCGAATACTGGGTAGTTGGACTTGAAATTTTTAAACTGTACGAGATTAGAAATTTCAACTTTTTTAATTGCCAAGTTAGTAATTTTCCCGCAGAATCTTCCACTTGCTCATACGTGAGAAGTACGATCACACAGGGACTGAATTTGAAATCTTTAGCTCACACATGCACAGAGAGTATTCCTGCAAAGTTTCAGCCTTCTGTCTTTTCTGGTTCCAGAGATAGCTTTCTCGCCGACAATTTGCATGTTTTTTAAGGCCAAAGCGTACACAGGTGATAATGTTAAAACGGGAAGGTCGCACACGATGTGGGCACATACTCCTGAAGTTTCAACCTTCTATCTTTTCTGATTCGTAAATCGAAATTGGGTGACAAAAAGTGCGAACATACAAACACACACACACACACACACCTTCTTGCCAATATGCGTTTTTGCATTTGCGTATACGCACAAGCACATAAAAAGAGTTAAATCCCTTTTTTTGCCCCCAGCTCCCCTCCACTTTCAGAGGTAAGCGGTGTTTTTTAAGCTCTTTTCTGAGGATTGATAGTGTTTTTGATGTTTTCTACATTGTGACATACATTGTACGGCAGCCTTGACAGTAAAAGCGAAGATTCGTCATTAGTGATGTCATTGGGACGCACCACTCGCCATTTTCTTCTGTCCTAAGCTGCATGTCTCCAGGCAGTATCTCCAGTCTACTCGATGTACGTATGCCACTTCTCGACGCTCCCCGAACGGTCATTTACTTTCTTTTGGAGACAGTTCATCAACTGTGTGACTTTACCGATTGTTAACGAGACAAGAAGAAGCATGTCAGGATCATTCAATTACTTTCTAGTTTAGCTACGTTGACAATATTCTGCATAACTATCTAATAATGGGTGTCAGATTGCTTTGGACTGCTTATAAATACTTTACATTCCCTCTGCTCCACCGCCTTCTCCGCTGAACCTAGAACTCGCTCTTCTGCTTTCGTCCGCTCTCACGTTTTGCATTCTTACATCACAACTTTTAACAATGCAGTTACATCGGTAAAAAGGTGAGCAGCAATTACAGGCGTGCAACTTAGGACCGTACAGCCCTGTGGTGTTATACTGACTGTGTTGCCATTTCAATAAGTGCGCCAACATCGAATCCATAAAGTTATATCTGAACGTCTTAGTAACTTGAAACAGCTTTAGCAAAGTGTTTTTCAACTTCTGTTGTCTTTTTTTAGCCATGTACCGACTACATCGATCGAAGGGAATCCCCCAAATTTGCCTCTCAAATCGATAATGAATTAAATATTGACGTTGCAAACTGCGTTATTTTTCCTCACAAGCACAGAAAGGGTTTCCTCTTATTAGCACAGCACGGATTTGAAGTGCAGGCTTGCCGGAACAAGATTTCAACAGATATTGTGGACATTTGTGCATAATATATATCTTCCGTGGCCTGTAGTCCGACTCACATCCTCATTTTTAAGCGCCTCAATTTCAAAATGACGTTTTTACTGCTCTGCCGTCGCTGACCAGGCTGACAACGAGCCATATCCACATAAGCTTAATCGAAAAAGAAACGGCTTGGTGTCTTCCTAATATTTTTTGAATTGCCGGGTTTGCACCTCATCCTGCCTTGACCTTACCTATTTCGGTGTCGCTTGTGTATCATCTGGCGCGAATTTTGTGAAGTATTCTTTATGGAATAAATGAAGTATTTTTTAGTTTCAAAAAGCTGTCAAAATCACCTCCTGACCAAATTTTTAAAACAGTAATTTCCTCCGGAAAAAACTCCATTTAGAGCAATTTCAAGCTAAGGGGATGCTCAGTGCTAATTTTTGGAGCTGGTTTTTGTAAAAATAAGCTAGACTTGATCGTCCCGAAATAGAAGATGGCTATGGGATAAGCAAAGACACAGGCATTTTCACTGTGATAGTAACATGGGTTTATAAAAATAAACTGCATATCAAACGAAGAATGGGTTTTAGGCTATTTACGGACGATGGTTGATAGATGGTTACCCGAAGGTGATTTTATTTGATCTTGGCTCCGGATCTGTGAAAATGAACGTTTGGAAACAAGAGCTTTTCGAAAGGCTGGTTTTACGTAGGTATAATAGATGGGAATTTTTTACCAGTTTATAAGACATATTTCTTAATGTCGCTATCTCTGCAGTCGCCTTTTTATTTGGTTTTTTGCTACGTCAAGGTAAAAACTCAGTTTGTTCGAAGCATGAGATATGTAAGACATGGAAGTGGTTTTATATTTGCGAAACCATCTTCGTAAAGTTACAGCTTTCGAGTTATTATAGTTCTCGAGATGGTCTTAATTTTATCCGTACCTACATGAGGGTTAAGTTTATGTGAAGGATGAATTTAAATTCTCTGAGTCGCACCTAAAAAGGAAAACTCTTGTAAAGCTTCAGTGTTCTAGTTTGTCTGATTTCTGAAAGCGCTTAGCTGCCGAAATACCTTTTAAATGTTCGAACGTGAGACGAAGAGGAATAGGGCATTCATTTCACTTTTCTGAAATTTTAGCAGTGTAGCCTATTTTTCCATAAAGGTGGCCTGTATTGTCAGAATTTCAACTGCACAGCTTTCGTAGATCTGGAAACTGGAATATGCGGATAGGCACTGCACAAATACATGCACACCAACACACATACACATCTATGTACATACATACACAGCATTTGAAGACACTTTTTTGCATAGCATAAACATAACGCATAAAAACAGGGAAGCCAACCAACTGACTCGCATTTTGTCTTTTCCAACTGGTCTCATGTTCAAATTCAGAAAAATTTTACTAAATTAGAGCCAAAAAAGATGCAGTCCTAAAATTTCGGGAAAAAAGTCGTTAGTCATGCATAAGGCCAGAAATCTGGAAAACAGGTTTTAGGTCGAGGTCCCATTACTTCGCAGAGCTCATAAAGTAAGTGCAATACTTCGCCATTAGAAATTGTCGATTCTTTTGAGTTCAATATGTAAGAGTATTCGACATACTATGCAGTGCGTTATCTTCATCTTTCAGCAAACACAGAACTGCTTCCAATAGAAAGTGAGCGATTTAGCGCAGCTAAAATGCAACCACTGTCTTCCGTTTGCCGTGAAAATCACCATTTTCAGGTGCCAGATTGGAGTTCCTCATGAGGATATTGAATCCAATGATGCTGTAATCCTCGGCTTCATGATTGCTATGTTCCTCAGGCACTTCATTGATTCTTACAAGAATTCTGGCTATCATAGTCTGGTTGTCGCGCATTTCCATGAATGGCAAGCCAGTAAGTGTGCCTTTTTGCCACAATTGTTTTCTTTCTTTGGTCAAGTAAAGCTTGTCATTTTCTAGCTTGTAATGCTTATAGATAGCTTTTGGTGATTTTTTTTTATCAGCTGGTTTTTAGGGTTCTTGTATTTTTATGTTAATGCAGAAGCGCACACTGTTATGAGGTTTTCTGTGCATCTATCTGGTGTGTTTGTGTTTCTATGTGTGTTTACTGAGAGAAGAATGAATTTTGTTACCTACTTTCAACTGAGTAAGTTAGGAAACTGAAATTTTATGAACATGTTCCCATCCGATACGCGGTTGTTCACGTGAGCCTAAGTCACACGTGCGAGCGCTTAAAAGAAAATCAAGAAATATTAGCTGAAAACGACTCCGAGTACCAATCAACACAAGAAACTAAAGCTTCATGTGCCCTTTTGCTCCTGTGCTGCCTGCTTCCAGTTACACCCATCGTCCGTACCTTGTGAGTACACTGACTGTGCATAAGCTTCGCGAGCGGTCGTCTTTCTTCATGCAGGTGCTCTTATTGAATGCAACGTCTATGCGTTGCCATCAAAGCGAGCAGCACGTTCTGTCCGTCGAATATTACTTTTGTTGTTCGTAGCGATTTTCTGCGCGCTACTTACGTATGTTTGTTTTTGTGATTATGAAATAATGGACCAACAAGATTGTACGCAAGCCATGTTTATGGTGTTACTTTATGGGGCAAATTGCCTTTATCTTTCAGATGTAGTGGGGTGATATTTTTCAATGCAGTCTGTGTTTCATCCC
>UYRT01000136.1:0-12822 GCA_900617915.1 Gongylonema pulchrum
TCACTGGGGCGCAAAACGCACCGGCCGAGCCGAGCCGAGCCGAGCCGAGCCGTGCCGAGCCGAGCCAAGCCGAGCCGAGTTTTAGTAGTTGCCCGGAAAAGGGAGTGCCTGGCCTATCTTTCAGAAAAGGAAAATCCTTGCACACTTGACGCAACTGACAGCTTTTTCTCCTAAAAACAGTTCCGAACTCACTATTTGTGCATAAGTGCATGGTAAAATCCATTCGTCTTACTAACTGCCTTCTTACTGTCCGTTTAACAGCGCGTGGGTACCATCTTAGTAGTCTGTTTTACTTTTTGCCTCTTATTCCCGTCACATGATTAGCAAAAATCATATTTCTGGCGACCACTGCTTTGAAACCAATTCTGTTTCAGATCTACACAGAGCACTTCCTTAAAGACGTTCAAAACTTTGTGCCTATCATTCCAAGGTTCATCGGATCAGCAGTATTTTTTACCAGTTATGTTTGGTGTTCCACGCTTCGCACCCCTAAGACAGTCCTATTAAAACAGTGAAATAGAAAGCGAAATTTACATAGCCTGTTATTGTTACCGCTATAGAAGGTATATCATAAGTGAATCTATTGACCAAATGCATCCCCAGGAAAGTAATATTAACTCTGACGCATGTCTCTGTCTTACAGTGTGAAAGTTCTAGCAGATTCTGGTAACTTAGGAGCCAGGGATGCTAGGAAGTCGAAACTTTGGTAATTTGTTCCCTGTCTGTGTGCGACCCAAAAATTTCAAATCCAGCTCAACTGTCTCTCATTTATGAGCACGTCAAAATTCTGGCATGAAACATTCCAATTTGAATTCCAATTGTCACGACATTCTATTCATTGTAAAATTTGCATTTTCAATTAACGACCAGTTACGGAAATTATTAATTTCCCTTTTCGCAAAATTTGCTAATAATTGCGCACACTGCAAGTTACGATTTTACGACCCACAACACCGTCTGTGCCTACGCCTTTCCCCCTCCCCTTCCCCCTTACCCACCTCCTTCTCACTCTTTGCTCCGGCTCGTCACACACATGATAAATAGCAGCGCGCACTAGAGCAGCCGGTGCAGTCATGCGTTTTGTGCGATTCTGCCCACGGAATGATGCCTGCTAATGATTTTCACAGCTTTGCACTTTGGTCTGTGTAAAAATAGTTGAAATGTTGTATAGTTCCTAAGTTGTGGGATTCTTGGCTAAAAATTTCGCGCACCATTACGTGAAAGCTGAATTTGAAATCTCGGAAGGTAAATGTCCTTCCGCAATGTCAGTCTTCTAATTTTATGGCTTTCGGATGAACTTTGAGACAAAAGTTCCCTTCGGCATACTTAGGGTTTTCCGAAATCCTTGCTTAGGCAGGAAACATCCTTCTGAAATTTTCAGCCTCCTGGTTATTCTGGCTCCCGTGACAATGATTTTTCCCACCAAAACTTCCAAGGAGGCGATAAGAATTTGCAGAGTTGCGCGTGGGCTAAAATTTTAGCTTCCTAGATCCCGTTGTTCCCGAGATAATAATTCATCCGCCAAAAGTTTCACGGTGCCACACATGATACCTGCAGGGAAGGGGTGGCTAAATTTAAACTTGAGAGGCTGTACGCTGGTAGGGGGCCACTATCCTAAAATTTCAGTTTCGTAAATTCCACGGTTCCCGAGATAATAATTTACCTGCCGAGACTTTTATCGGCGCCATGCGTGCTACCCATGGGAAAGGGAAGGCTGAACTCAAATTTTCTGGATCGCACGTGAGTAGCTGACATGCCCATGAAATTTCAGCTTCCTAGCTTTCGTGGTTCCTAAGATAATAATTTTCCTCGCCAAAAATTTTACATGGCCATACGAGTTACCCGCTGGTAAAGGAAGACTGAATTTAAATTTAAGGGGTCGGATATTGGCGAGGGACATACCTCAGAATTTTCAGTTTCCTAACTTTTTTTCCGAGTCGGAAGTTGCAGACAAGTTGAGGACACATACACACACACACACACACGCACACACACACACACACACACACGCATACACACAACCTCGTAACAGCATGCTTTTTGCGCAGCTGTTGCACAGGACAAAACGCATAAAAAATCAAAGACATTGCCAACTTGAGAACGCAGGCTAAACTATAAAGCAATAAACATTCATACTGTTGGCGATCCAACTACTTCAAGATACGCGCGAAAATTGCGTGGTCGCACCGACAGTTCTGCTGCGTCGCTAATGCGGGTGAAACTGTTCGTTTGCAGTGTTTGCCTCAGCATGGAACAGTTGCTTGCGAATCCTACATACTAGCTCAAGTTCTTCGTTCAATTAGTTTTTTCTGACTTAGGCATCGATGCATTTTTATAGCAGTCGAGAGCTCATCTAATAGCTTTCGCAACAGATGCAGTGAAAAAATGTTTAAGCCATTTTACTGTCGGTATGAAACCCGTTTCTGTTATGGTCTTCCATAAGATAAATTCCACTAAGCTGGTAAAAAGCACTGAGCAGTAAATATTGTTTTGCTTCGCGCTTTGCCTGCTTTTATGTCCGACAGTATATTATTTTTGTAGGTCAGCAAAATTTCGATTTCATAAAATGTGCTTAAAACAGATAAACAAAATCAATACTAGACAGAAAATGTAGATAAAATTACAAATTTCTTTTAACTAATGTGGTCCGTCGTTGATGTTAACAGACTATGCTTTTGAATCAGAATTTATGGGAATTGGTATGACATAACAGGTCACAAAAATTCCTGAAAATCAGAATTTCCGCTGGTCTAAGTATGAGAAGGCATTAAAAAATAAAGCTTGATGAGGCAAAAAACGTATCAGTCTGAAAAAAAAAATTATGCGCGGCTGACAAAATTTTCCTCGCTAGACAATCCAGGCGGGCAAAGAGAAGAAAAGGAGAAAGAAGCAAAGAATAAGCAGCTAAAAAAAGCCGATTCGCTGAAAGCTTAGAGCAAACAAGGGTGAATGTAAAGAAAAAAACTAATTTACAATATTAATGCACTAGTTAAATGAAAAGCAACAACCATTCATACAGTCAACGGCTCGTACCTTCACAAGTGCACCGTCATTTGTTATGCGTTTCTGCCTATACAAAAGTGCTATCTGTGGTATTCAGGTATTCCAAATTGGTAATCAAATAAGCTTCGCTGCTGAAATTTTGCCGGTGGATTCTTTGGCCAAGCTTTTCTTCCGAAACGCAGGAACCATCTTCACGCCCCTTTGAGCTCCGCTATGGGCACATGAAAGTTTTGGTGAGAAAATTACTGATCGAGCACCAGAAAGCTAGAAAGCTGGAATTTTATGTTGATGCTCATTGTCCACGAATAATTTAAAAATTTAATCCAGTCCCACATCTGTGTGGCACTCACGTGTGGACGCAAAAATCTTAGCAGCAAAACTGGTAACTCGCGGGCCAGAAAGTCTAGAAAGCTGAAAATTTAAAGGAATTTCCCTGGCCAAGTGCAATTTAAAAATTCCAAAGTCAGCCTCCAGGTATGCGTTGTTCTCATGATATGGGAACATTGAAATTATGGAGGGGAAATTGCTCACTAAACAGATAGGTCATTTCAAAATCTTTAAACGGATTTGCAAATTTTTACAGTAATGAATGCATTATTTAAATGCAAAAGCAACAACTATTTATACAGTCAGTGACTTTATTACTCCAAGTTTGGCGCAAAAACACGTATTCGCACTGGCAAGCCTAGTGTGTTCCATCCCAGATTTCCTCTAAAGCTATTTCTGGAGAACCCATTTGTGCCGTTTTGCAAAATGAAATTGGGCACTCGAAATTTACATTTTGTAAATTTAGTGTGATTGCAAGAAGCGCAAAGGGATTTGTGGAAAACTGGGAATTAGCATGAATATGCAGATAAACTTCCGGTTTCGTAATGGTCATAAGTATCATGCAGTAAAATAAAAATAACAGTGCGCCTCAGGGTATTCGGTGCGATCGTGCGTTTTGCGCAGCTTTGGCCAACAGGCGTTTGCATTCTAAGAATTTTCACACTTTTACACTTTGGTATCAGAGAACATACTCGATATGCTGTCTGGTTCCCAAGCTGCGAAGTGTCCCATTAAAAATTACACGTACGAGCATGCTAGATCCAGACGTACGTGGAAGCTGTAGTTGAAACTTTGGACGGTGAACACTGTTCGAAAATTTCAACCTCCTACTTCTATGGCTTCCGAGTAACTTTCTCCCAAAACTTTTACATGGTGGTACGTGAGACTCGTCACATTCGGAAGTTTAATTTGTGTTTGTTAGGCTCCTGCATAAACAGAAAGCATCCTTGTGAAGTTTTCAGTCTCCCAGATTTTCTCGCTCCTGAGAATATAATTTTTTCTGCCAAAACTTTCACGGCGCCGTATGTGATATCGGTGCAAAAATGAAGGCTGAAATTTAAATTTGCGGTGTCGCACCTACGCAAGGAACATCACCGTAAAGTTTCAGCCCACTAGCTTCCGTAGTTTCTGGAATAGTAATTTTGCTCGCCAAAACTTTCACGGAGTCGTACATGATACCCGGCCGTGTGGGAAGGCACAGCTTAAATTTGATGGGTCGTAGGGGAGCAAGGGGCGCTTTAATATTCCAGTTTCCTAGCTTCCGGAAACTGGAATATTAAGGATAAAATGCATTTGGAATAAACACACACATACAGAGCCTCGACAATATTTGTCATGTGTAACTGTAACAGCATACCTTGAATACCTTGTAACTGTAACAGCATAAAACGTGTAAAAAATGTGAAATTAGCTGAATAGTTCATTATTTTTTGTTAAACAACTCTTCGCCCTCCTCATTCCAATAATATGTTTCAGCACTTTCTAGGCTTGACTGTTTCTTTCCTGAAGTCGTATTAAACGCTGAAAATGAATATTTTAAACTTCTAAATGTGTTTGCATTGCTCGTGGAAAGGTTCAATTTTTGAAGTAGCATGGATATATAGCAATGCGTATTTCCTGATACGGCAATGGCAGAAATATTTGGACTGTTTCAGCAACTTCTTGAAAATACTGGTAGACATGAATTCAGGTAAAAAACGGAAACAGAAGACAGAAGTTGGAAGTAACGAATGGAGCTGGTATTCTTTAGAACTGGTATTATTTTATATCAAATACAATATAAAGCTCATTTTTTAACACGATCGCAAAGCCAGCGAAATATGTTCCCCAACATTTCTGACAGCTGATAGATGTCACTCCTCACCGAGTAGCAAATACTTGAAAAAAAAGACGATCACTTCCGAAGAAGCCCTGCGCTTGCGTGATGGAAAAAGTGTTATAACCAAAGGCAGAGGGCAAGAAAAAGATGGTTTCGGACAGCTTCAGTGATATTTGGCTACGTCCCAGTGAAACCTGTGCTCTGTACAACGTATGATGTAATTTTATAAAAATGGCTCAAGAAAAAGATGAAAAGAACATTTAGTTGATAGTGGCTTGCACAAAAGTCATTAAACATTTTTTAAGGAACGGCAGGAAATAATGACTCAAGTAACAATGCGAATCAAAGTGTGTGGTCAAAGTTTGTGCGTTTTTGAGCTAAAGATGAAACATTCAGATAGTTAGCAGGTATTGCTTTACACTTATGCTGGCTAACATGTATTTTGGTCTTTTCTTGCATGGAGAAAAAGACCGGCTGAGGTGGCACTGTTACATTGTGGAGGCCCCATTAAACCGTACCCTCCAGCATGCTTGATTACCGCAAATTTCACAGTAAGGAGGATGAAAAATTTTCTGTCATCGATTTTCCGTTGAAATGTAGGCTGCACAATAACCAGGATATGGGGAGAGGATGACGAAATCTGGGCAAAATGTACTCGTTTTTGTGGGTAGGTTAGAACTGAGCATTTGTCATGTCTGTGTGCAGATAATTAAGACTTCAGGCTGAAATTAAACCACACATAAATATAGAATATATTTGTGAAGTTTTAGCTTCGTAGCTTTTCTTGCATTCGAAATCGCCACCTTGTTACAAATATCTTCGACGGGCATGGCACGTGCATTCGAGTATGTGATTCTCCAGACGAATGAAAAATGTTTCGGCCAAGTTAAAACAGTCCCTTTCTGGCTGGTTCTCGACTCGGCATGATATCAACTCCGAATTTTGACGTGACCGTATGAATTGTGCAAACATAAATGATAATTAAATTTGAAAAATTTAGCTCATACTTCAACAGAGAACATCCTTGCAAAATTTTCTATGATTCTCGAAAATATTTTTCGCCAAAAAATTTACATTTTTTCTTTCATGCATGAGATACGTATTTAAACGGAGTTTTTAATGCGGTAAGATGGTACTTAGTTTAGGAATATGTCCAGAATATTTTAGCTTTCCAGTATTTTCGATTTCTGAGTTGAAAATGCGTGAGAAAATCACTCACCTTTGAAAAAAAAAATACACACACACACACACACACACACTTCTGGACAGCCTCTGGACAATACGCGCTTAATTCGCGATGCGTAAAGGATATCCTTCGAAAATTTCAGTTTCCTAGATTACCTGATTCTCGAATTAACAATTTTCCCGCCAGAACTCTCATTTGTCCGTATGTGAGCGCCAGGAGTACTTTCGGAATTGAATTTAAAAATTTTGGTTCGCACGCGGACATAGAACTCTTCCCCAAACTTTCAACTTCCTAGCTTACCTGATTCCTGAGTTAGCAATTTTTCCGTCAAAGTTTTCACGTGTTCGTACATGAGACTCAAATGTGTGCAAAAGTTGATATCATGTTCACGGAGTTGCACGTGGCCACTGGCAAAACTATAGCATTCAAGTTCACCTGACTGCCGCGTTAAAATACCCTGACAGACAAATGGGCGTAGACACAGACATACACAAGCACACCGCGGGTCGTTGCGATATGTGTTTTTGCACTTGCATGGATGTACAAAAATGCACAAAAAGCAAATGAGCTGGGTAATCTGGAGTGAGCACTAGAGTGATGCGTCTTTTTAACCAGGGGAACAGTATTTCCAGAGTCAGTTTAGGGCTGAGCAATCAGCCTTCACGAAACCTTTTTTTGTTTGGGATTAAGAGTGGATCGGACATTTGAGGAAATGGATTTTCGTAGCGCATTTTGATTATATAAGTGAATGGATTTGGCCGTCATTTCGCTTTAGGCGGTGAAACTTTGAGAAGACATGGGAGAGGGACAAGTAGGTAAAATGAGCTGTATTTATAGCTTCTCATCGTTGTTTCTTTATATTTGTGCTATATTTTCGGTAAAAAAAAAACTTACAACCCTCAAACTGAGGCCATCACAACCACAATCAAGCCATTTGTGCATATTTGCTGGACCACACCATGGTAATGTGTTGATGACGTAACATTAGCAACGATTTCAGTAAATAAGTCTTGCTTGCTAGTTTGAAGTTCCCTTTTCGCTACAATCGAGCTTATTCCTTCAGAGTTACTTTAACGACACACACTCTCTGTTCCGCATCGTATACATACACACATGCACACGCACACACACACACACGCACACACACGCATGTTCACATGCATGCACACCTAATCAACATCAACATAATCAATAGCAATATTCCCGCGATGCATTCATTCTCTCTTTCACTTAATTTAACTCATCATATATTAATGACTGAAGCCCGATCCCTTCCTTTCCTCTCTTTCCCCGTCCACCTACAATGGACCTCTCCGTCTATTTCACCATCGTCCACCAACATTTGTGAAAAGTCCTGATTTGGACGAGAGAAGGACAGCAGTCGGAGAAAGTTGAAGACAGAGGGAGGAGCGAAAAGACCAAAGAAGAGAAAGAGGGGTGATAAAAGAAAAGGCAAAAATGAAATGCTTCATTTTTTTTTCTTCTAGCCAGTCTTTGCTAGAGCATTTGCCTTCACTACTATGTCAAGGTTTCGAGTCCAGGACTTCCTTCCGGTTGCGAGCAATCATTGCACACCGGTGTGCTATTGTCATTCGCATTATGTCGCCACACACAACCGCATCGACAAGTTTGCATCCTTTCACTTTTCTTTCAGTATTGTAGTTTTTATATACATTCTTGCATCCTCATGCAAATGCGCCTATTGGCAAATGTTCGGTTTTTTGTCACCCACACTGAAGTGCAGAAGCTCGAATTTAAGGATTTTCCTAGCCAACGTGCCATGTGAAACAAACGTTCAAGCGCGTGCGTGCTCTTAAAATAACATGTATTTGACGACTTCGGGAACGAGGCAAGACTGGAAGTTGAAAGTTTACGTGCGAGCAAAGAATTTCAAATCCAGCTATCACATACTCCTGCATCACGCATACAGACATATCAAAGTTGAAGTAAAGGCACTGCCGGCAAAATCCTAAACCCAAAAATCAATCTGTTTTGAGTGTCCTGTCTACGCGAGAATATTTTTTGTGCATAACTGGGCACACAGGCGTATAGTAAGCTTTGGCTCGTGTCAGTGCGGTACATTTGGATACGTCAAAGATTTTTGTGGTGAAAGGCAAATTTGCCAACTAGTTAGGCTTGGAAGCTTCAGTTACCAGGATATTCTATTCCATTTGCGACCGAAATATTTCAAACTCAGCTTTAAGCCCCTCCCCCCCCCTCCCCTTCCTCTCCCTCCTCCTCAGGTCTTCGTGCATACAGCTGAAAGTCTAGTCCCAATTAACTCGATAACCAGACTGAGCAGGAAGCAGTATTTTTCTGAGGATGTCTACTGCTAATGTGCAAGTAAAGAGTTTTTGCTCAGGTATGTGCCGTGCAGACAGGGCCATCAAATGTTAAAATTGCAATGCTGCAATGACACTCAAATACTGGCAGTCTCTCTGCAGGATGAAATCAGGCAAAAATGCGAGATCGCACTGACAATCTTGATGAATCGCTTCTTGGATTCTTTTTGCGCATGGATAAATTAAGCGAGATTCAAGTACCTTATTCTGTTCTGAGTAGGCAGTGGTACGGATGACGTGAAAGTACGACAGATATACTGACAGCTTGAAGCAGGAATCCAAAAGATAACTGGCTCTTTGGAATAAGCTGAAAAGTGCAGCACATTCACTTGTCAGATGAGGCACGGATGGCGCAAAGCCAAATGTGCCTCGATTAGCAAATGGCAGTAGATGATTGATGCAACTATACAGAAGTGCGTTTACGCTTGCGGTCACACACTGTGTTTGGGAAGCAAACCACTAAATGATGAATTCAGTTGCTTTGCTGTTCTTTCATATCAACCTTCATTTCAAACTGACATTAGCAGGACGAACTACAATGAATTTTTGCGTGCTTTAAACTGTCAGCGCGAAAAATACTCGACATCTCAATATGCACCCCGTTGCAACTTGCAGTTGAACAGCAAAGGTGACAGCTACCAGAAAGCTTTCTGCGTTACCATCAACACATGCAAGAGTGAGTTCAGTAGGACTAGTAAAGCAGACAGTGTGATCCTTCCAGGTACAGGGGAAGAATGAAAAGGCCTGGACAGACTAAATACACGGTCAGCAGGCCTCCGCAATTTATTCCCTGCAAATTGTGCCTAATGCCAAATGATTTTTCTTGTTCTGCACAAAATTATCTTTATTGTTCTAGCCTGGATTGGTACTGAGGATGAAGCTAGTTTCTCGAGCTATCGAAACCTGATATAATACACTCATAATAAGCAATTTTGATGCAAAACGTGACTTGGGATGGATGGCACAAAATTCTCGCCTGCTAGTAACTTCCTCTTCTGCTTATAGAAGCGAGCTTCGTAGTTTTTGTACCTTCCTTATATTTAGTACGCTAAAGCTAACATGTGCCGAACTGAATCCTTTGTATCGATATGGGTTTTCTTGCGCCAGACTTCAGGCCCCAACCATAGTATTTGGATTTTGACGTGCAGACCACTGCATTTCAACCTTTACAGTTAGTTAAACTCAGTTTTTGTCAGCACCTAGTTCTGGAAACAGTGAATTGCATAAAATTTGCGAAGCAACTGCACATTTTCTAGACACGTACATTTGTAAAAAAAATGAAATAATCCGCGTATAAAGCACGCGTCTTGGATTTTGACTTTAGAGTGTAAAAAGACCCAGTAAAACGGATACATATCTGTGATGAAAACTGTTGGCACAAATGTGACTTAACATACTCAGTCGAAGTCCTGCAAGCGCGCAGATGACAAATATGCCTGAGCTCGTTTAGTTTCTCATCATTTGTCCCGCAGGTGGCTGCTAAACAATGCTGAGCTCTCAGATCTGTCTGGGCGAGGGAAGGATAAGATTCAGGGGTGCAAAACTTGTTGTGTGTTATTCATTTGCAGCGAGCATTTGCGACTAATATCCAATTGCAAAAGTCAGTGGATATTTGTTGAGTGACAGATTTCATTCTGCAAGAAAAGATATCGCGTTTTTCTCCATTTGTCGGATCGTCCCATTCAATCAAATACCGTCTTCAACATCTGCTCGCTAGTACATTCACTGTATTGGCAGATGTGAACATTCATTGCTACTGTGGGCCATCTTGGGATGTAAACTTTCGATCCAGTGAATGGCTGAATGGTGCTACAAAAATCGTTGGCGACACGCCGGGTGGGTCCATGCGATCATGTGTTTTTGCAATATTTCGTGCCGTAGTGAGATAGCTCGCAGCTAAAAATGTGTGGTACACTAGTCCTCGATGTCTAGGAAGTTAATTGTCTAGGCGGTATTTGGACAGGGAACATTTCGTTGAAATTTCAGCTTCCCAAATTTTCTTCTTGAGTTTGTAATTTTTCTGCCAAAAATATTCATCGGGCCGTACATGACAACCACGTACGTCCGGGGGGCTGAGTTTGATAAATTCGAGCCGTACATGGGTTGGGCACATTCCCTGAAAATTTCAGCCTCGCAGCTTTCTTAGTTCCTGAGTTAGCCATTTTCGCACCAAAAATTTTCACGAGGCCATACGTGAGCACCACACACAATTAGGGGCTGAATTTGGTAATTTTAAGTTGTACCCGTGCCGGAAACATCCCCTGAAAATTTCAGCTCTCCAACTTTCCTGGTTCCCGAGTCAGCGATTTTCGCGCCAGGAACCCTCACGCGGCCTTACGCGGGAACCATGCGTGCCTGGGCTGAATTTGAAATCTTTGAGTTCTATGGAGACGGGGGACATAAACCCCGAGATTTCAGCTTTCTAGCTTTTCTGGTTCTCGAGTTAGCGATTTTCCCGTCAAAACTTTACCCCTTCGTACGCGGGGCCCAGAGTTGCATGGGAGTTGGTACCGCGGTCCTGGGTTGGCACTTGGCCGGGGAACCCGCCGGTAAAATTTTGGCGCCGGAGCTTGCCTGGGTGCCGAGTTGAAATATCCGGACACACACACACACACACATACACATCGGGGTCGTCACAATATAAGTTTTTGCATTTGCATATAAGCGAAAGCGCATAATCATTGGCCATGCGCACCAGAAGGGCCCTTGCGATCATATGTTTTTTGCAGTATTTCGTGCTGTGGGAAGATCGATTGGAAACCCAGTAGTTAGAATTTGTGACATACTGGTTGTCGAAGTTCAGGAAGTTAAATGTGCAACTACGTGGTATTTGAGCAGGGAACATTCCGTTAAAATTTTGGTCTTACAGCTTTTCTGGCTCCTGAGTTAGCGATTTTTCAGCCAAAAATGTTCAGAAGCCCGTAGGTGAGAATCACATACACGTGGGGGCTGAATTTGAAATCTTTAAATTCTACGTGGATGGAGAACGCTCCCTCAAAATTTCAGCTTTATAGCTTTTCTAATTTCCGAATTGGCGACTTTCTCGCTAAAACTTTCACTTACTCATACACGGGGTTCAGCATGCGTGAAGGTTAGTACCGCGGGTCCTAGGGTGATACTCGGCCGGGGAACCCACTGACAAAGTTTTAGCGCCGGAACTTGCTTGGCTGCTGCATTGAAATAATCTGACAGATCCAACGCACACATGAAACGATGGGTCATCACAGCATTCGTTTTTACGTTTGCATATATGCAAAAACGCATAACTAGGTTATTTCATAAAGTGCAGTGCTGTGTTGCTATTTGTTTTTGCACATATGCAAATTGCAAAGAAAAATATTGGTAAGAGGCTGTCTGTGTGTGTTCGCACTTTTTGTCATCCACTTTCAACTCGAGAACCAGAAAAGCTAGAAAGCAGAAATTTTGAGATATTGTTTCCTATCCAAGTGCAACTCAATTGTTTCAAACTCAGCTTTCAGGCATGCGTGGTTCTCACGTTCAAGCATGTAAAAGACTTGGCGTGAAAATTGCCAACTCGGTAACTAGAAAACTGGAAGACTGAAATTTTAGGGGGATGTTCCCTGTTCACGTGCAATTTAAAGATTTCAAATTCAGCCTTTAAGTATGCGTAGCTCTCGCGTATGGGCAGTTAAAAGTTTTGGCGGAAAATTGCTCACTGAATAGCTAGGATACTGTCAAAAAACGACCGTTAAATGAAAATTGCTCATTTACTTTCTGGTGATTTACGCTAGTGAGAGCAAAAGGTAGGTGTAAAGCAACAACTGTTCATGCAATTAATGACCTGAGTACTTAAAGTTTGGTACAAAAACATATGATCGCACCGGCAAGCCTTGAGCTTTTCAACCTGGGTTTTAATGCCACACAGGATAATGATGACTTATGCGCTGACAAGAGAAAGCCAGGATGGAACGCACCGGGCGGGAACGCACTGGAACGCACCAGGTCATTGACTGCATGAATGGCTTTACTTTACACCTACCTGTTGCGGTCACTAGCATAAATCACCATAAATTTTTGCAAAGTAATTTTCCATTTAGCAGTCGTTCTTTAAAAGTAACCTAGTTGTTTAGTAGGAAATTTTTCGCCAAGATTTTTAAGTGACCGAACGTAAGAACCACGCATAC
>UYRT01000137.1:0-12821 GCA_900617915.1 Gongylonema pulchrum
ATTTGGGTAACTCGGGAACTGAGAAAGCTGGGAACCTGGGATTTCAAGGGAATGTTCCCTGCCCAAGTATAGCGTGAATAACTAACTTCCTGAAATTCGAGGAGAGGTTTCCAGCTAGCGGAATTTCGAATAATCTTATTACAGCACGAAACACTACAAAAACACATGATCGCACGGGCCCGCCCACTGCGCGTCGCCAATGATTTTTACCGCGAATACGCCGGGTACGGAAAGGGCTCAGGAGGGGGGTGCACTGGGGAGGGCACAGGAGGGGGGAAGAGCAGGATTGGCAATGCGTGAGCATATTTTTTGGGTGTGGGATTCGAGACACGGGAAGGGGGTTGGGGTGGATGTAAGAGGAGATGGTGTGTGCAGGTTTTGCGCGCAGGATTGCGGAGCAGGGGAGGGTTTGAGTAGGTGCATTGAATGGATACGTGGCGTAGACGCTTTGGCAGTTGCTTGGACCACGTAAAGGAGAGGGGAGAAGATGATGGGTGAAAGGCAGAGAAGTAAGAAAAAAGCAAAAGCAAAGACGAAAATAACAGCAAGAAAGGCAAATGAAAAATCGCTATCAGTAGGGGAATTCCCCATCCAGAAGGCTAATGCTTAGGTAAAGCTCGAAGCGAATAAGGTGAAGCTGATGCTTAGGTAGAGCTGAAAGCGAATAAGCTCTTAGCTTTACCTAAGCATCAGTTTCATAAACAAGTTCATAAATGAGTTTGTTCCCCTCCTCTATCCAGTCCCCAAACCCTGCCTGCAGAGCCAACTACTGCCGTTCCATACTCCTCACTAGCCCCTTTGTTCCTCTCATCTATCTTGCCCTAATCCGTGCCCCTAAGCCGTATCCGGACACCACCAATCAACTCCCCCACCATCAATGTGCAACATTCCCAGCCCACGCGATCTAATAGCCGAACGCCAGGTATCGCTATGCGGTACATCTGGCCAACTGCCAAGCGGTGTCGACGAGACCCGACGTCAAATAGTGTTGGTGGCGATGCAGCGTAACAGCCGAGCTGAACCGAACCGTGTTTTTTTTAAGTAATTGCCTCATTTTTAGCTAAATCAGATGAATACACATTCGAACCTGCTACGAGACTCCCACTTTCTGTCGGAGTTTTTGAAATTTTACTTCTGTAAATGCTCCTCATAACAGAAAAATTTCCTCCTCTTTCCCACCCATAAAAATATCCGTTACCGTTCTGTTTGTGACTATTCCGCTCTTTTCCTTAATCTGTTCATGGTTTTCCGTTGGTTTTCGACTGGACAACTAATTTCAGTACAAGATTTCCAAGTTTATTTCTTCCTCAGCCTGCTTGTTTTCTCAGACTAAAGTATCGTGGTCACTATTAATTAATTTGCAGTTCCTGGATTTTTCGACAATACTTTATCAAAGCATTCAAAAATATTAGCGAATACACGAATGTAATTTGGGATGAGATCAAGCTGGACTGAATTCATTTTTTGAAGTGTTTGCTGACCTACTACAATGGTACATGACACTACTCGCAAGCTTAAATTATTATTTCGATTCCATTAGAGCAGAATGGGACTTCCTCTGACTAGTTTATAGGCTTTGACAGCAAACTGCTACATATTCATGTCGGAAAGTCAAAATCACCAACTTGCTTCTTTACAATTCTTGAAAAAGGCAGCGATTAACAGCCTCGCTAGCAAATACGAGGTAATGTGCCATCACTTGAGTTATTCCTGAGTACACCGGATTCGAATTCAACTTCGGTTTTGCACTGGACCAATCAACAAAAATGTAAACGTATGCTCTGTTATTCTGGCCCATGCTTTATTTTCCCTTGTTGGATAGTCGGCTTAACAAATAACCTGCTTTGAAAGGATCTGCTAACACTTACTTGGTGACGGTAATTATACCATCCATTGGAACCGGCCACAAGTACCACCCAAATTTTCCCTCTCGTTCGAGCCTGATTTTCCTCGGAGCTGTCCTCATTTTCATTTAAGTTTGACGCACTGCAAATGCTCATTCTTAGTCGGTTGATCAGAGCAGCAAAATCCCAATTGTTATTTGACGCTGCAAAAACTAATGATCGCACCGGCAAGCCCAAGCTGCAATGCATCAAGCTTGCCGGTGTGATCGTGCGTTTTTGCACTAGACTTCTAACAGCAGACATGGTCCCTACAGTGTAGTTTAACACTTGGACTCATATTCGCTGTGTCTTAGCCTCTTCCGGCATGTGGGGGAAGGGCGTCGGTTGGGATGAAGGTGCTGCACTATGAGGCCACGCGAACCTCCAGGTGCACGATTATTATTTTTTTGCATAAATCCTGGTCGTTTCCGGTGAATGCTCGCTTTTTGAAAAAATGCAAATCTGAGGGAAATCGGAAGAGGACCATGAAATCTACGAAACTCGGTTATTGGTAAAATTGAGTATTTTTCACTTCTGCGAGGAGGAAGTTTGATCCGCAAACTGACTTAAGACCATACGTGAATATCCCTGCAGTCTCAGCTTCGCAACTTGTCTAGTAAGCGAAATTGCTACTTTGCTACAAATATATTTAAAGTATCACGCGTTGCGGCACAAGCGCAAATCGAAATTCAGTTTAGGTGTACGCTTTCCCATATGAGTGATAAATACTCTGACAAAATTTCAACTACTGTTTTCCGACCAGTTTTCGAATTAGCACAGTGCCAACTGCGAATTTTGACGTGACCGTATGCGCGGTGTAAGCATGCGCACTGAATTTGAAATGTTTAGCTCACACATGCAAAGAGGATATCCCATCAAAGTTTCAGCTTTCTATCTTGTCTGGTCCACAAAATCGTTTTCCACCAAAGAACCGTACATATTTTTCTTGGGGCCAGTGTGTGAAATCAAGGCGCGTATGAGCGAAGATTTTAAAATGGGAGAGTGACACATGGAGTGAGAATATGTCCCAAAATTTCAGCCTCCCAGCTTTCCTGGCTGCTGACTTGAAAGTGAGTGAAAAAGTTCACTCGCTTCCGAACACACATACACATGGACGACCTCTCGACAATATACGTTTTTGCTCGCTGTAACAGCGCTATAGCGCTGCACAGCAAAAACGTATAAAGAGTATAAATCGTTTTCATGCGGAATCAACGAGTAACATCGCCAGGAAAAGTTGTGTCTGTCAAGAGACAGACACAACTTTTTTAAAAAATTCAGCTTAACAAAAATTCAAATTCATTATTCTCGAAAGCAGTGATGACTTTATTGTGGCACCTTTCAGTCATAAAGGGTTTTGATTAGAGTTTTATTCACTCCCAATCCTCTTTCCCAGTCTTTTCGCCTTCCCTTCTCAATTTGGCAACTGAAAGAAACAAAGATTAAAATTCAACCAGTTATTTAGGCTCCAAGCTTGAACGGGAACATAACATACATTAAATCGCTGAACAGCCGGAAACGTTTGGCAGTAGCGCAGTTTACAGTGACGAAGGCAAGAAGAGCGATGAGTGCATAGGTTGAAAGCATATTGTGTGAGAGCATAGGCACCAACATGGTCACGACTTATCAGTAGCAGCAGCACCTAGTAAAGAAACGGCTATTACAACTTATGAAACGGCCTTTACAGAGGCCTTATCAACGTAACATCAGGAAAAAATCGCTTAAGCAGCCAATCAACTAGCACTACTTTTATAATCAGAACGTGTAACGACGCTTTTTTTTATATGAAAACACAGAACTATAGCTTAGCTATTTGCTTTCTTATCTGTGGTCTCAACTACCCTAATCAAGTAAGCGCAACACGTTCAAGAAGTGAAGCGCTCCACTTTACCAGCAGTAGCATAAACAATGCAGCAAGTGCAGGATCTCATTGGTCTTGAGAATTATTGTATTTTTCCTGCTAAATGCATCAGAAATCGCACAAATTTTTACGGTGATATTTTAAGAAATCTCAAACCTCTTATCATCAGACCGCGGAAGCATATTGGCATTTTTTTTGTTTTTATGTAGGTGTCACTTGGCGCCAGTATGACTTCACGTTTTTGCGTTAAGGGCCTGATTTCCATTTGTCCATAATTAAAAGGCAATGCTACTTGAAAAGTGAACTTGAAAGTTTTGCATCATGCACTGTAGAAAAAACACTCTAAAATTTGAGTGTCCTGCCTTGACCAGTTTCTGAGTTAGCAGCTTTCCTTCTAAAACCTTCACGTGTCCTATGTGAAACTCGGACGTGCGCAAAAGCTGATATCAAGTTCATGGGGTCGCACTTGACTAGGGAATCCATTGGAAGAATTTAATCATCTGAGCTTACCTGAATGCCCTGTTGAAATACCGAACGAACGCACATACAAGCATACACAAATATACACGCATGTACGCACATACGTACATACATGTACACACACATACACATACAACCACGAATAGTCTCACAATATACGCCTTTACATTTGCATAAAGGCGCAAAACGCATAAAAAGTAAAAAGCAAGGGATTTTGGGCAATTTATTTTGGTATTTAATGATCTTTGCTTGTTCGGCAGACCGTCGACCTACTTCACTATAACCTTTTGTCTACTGTTCTTATCAAATAGTTCTAGTGGAGCGTCTCTCCGGCGCCACTGCTTGAGAATTGATGGCGTGAGCTGGCATGTCGCCAGTGCACAAAACGGGCAATAAAGCTTGTAGTAGAAATTTCGATACTGTTCAGTCTACTGCTTTAGCTTATAATCGGATAAAAATACAGGCTTCGTCAATCGCTACGGAATCTTCTGATTTCTTTATTGCTTGCCTTCTGTACTGGCCTAGTGCGCCTGTCAGCGACGGGTGGATTCGTGGATTTTCATAGCTACTAAAATACAAGTGGAACAGGGATAAAGTCTAAAACATGGAGCACTCTGTCCTTTGTAGATACATCAGATGAAAGATGAAGGATGTTCTCGAGAACAGCATCCATCGGCGGAAGTCAGCAAGGATTCAAGAAAAGCAGGACCTGAAGAAATACAAGAGGAAATTGCTATTGTATTATTCCACAACGGCTGCGCTGAAAAATTAAAATGAACGTAAACCATGGACCAAACAGACATAGAGAGCATGTGTAAAAAAATTTCATACGAATCTGTTCACGAACCGGATCTCACATCATGTACTGACATTCCTGCACTTTTAATCCATATCATCAAGCAGTATATTCCTCTGCCTATCAAGAAGTTAATAAGCTGTTTTCACATGAAAAGTGGGATGGATCCGGGTAGTAATGACGCTAACATTGAACTTATCAAAAATGAGCAGCAGAAAATTTGCAAAGCCCTCGTTATTAGGTTCATTTTGTACTTGGCTGATTGGAAGATATCCAACAGCTGAAAGGAGCCGAAAATCATTTTGCTGTACAAAAGCGCTAACATATACAATCTAAAAAACTGAAGCCAGTCACTCTATAAGCTACACTTATTATTAACTGACCAACAGAACTCCTCGATGAACAGCAGCTGTGGTGTCGCGCTGGATTCCAAAGTAATTACAGTACGACGGAACACATTTTCGCTATAAACTAGCTGCAGAAGCGTTCAAGGAAGTATCAACTTCCTTTTCAATTCCTGTCTATCGAATATGAAATAACATTTGATAATGGGGATAGCGTGTTCCAAAGAGGTGCTGCACGTGCATTGATAACAAATGACGGTACTGACTGGAAATATGCAGCTCAGGATTAAAGAGTATCCCAGCAAAGACATTAAGATAAGGTTCCTACGCCGATTGCTGGGACAGCTGTAGAATTCCTGAACATAGACGTGTTTAATATTATATTTGGTAACTAAATCAAGAGTTTACTACCAAAATCAATTTCTTGTTGGTAGGATATGGGATAACTACGGAAACACTTTTAATATATTTCTAGCGCAGGAACGTCACGAACCGTCATACTGCTAGCATGTCGTTGATCTGCTTCTTGAAGCTTTTTATGTCCAAAATCAAAATAAACTTCAAGTTGTAAAACTGGAAAGAGAAAATTCACCTTTTGTTATCGAAAAAAGTTATTGTGTTGTTCACGATGAAGGGGATGAGATCTACGACATCAAGCCGCTGTTCTTTGGTCAGGAAATGTATTGTCCAAAACAAAATTTTGACAACTCGAGCAACTGCTAACCACCACGGATTAGTGGAGCACTGACAACAGTATTTGAATGTAAGGAGTGGAGAGAACAGCTTCACTCGATGTTCGGCTTCTGGATTTCATCAGTAGTGATGCGGTGTGTCGAACAGCCGCCCCGAAATTTCATCATAACCCCTTGTCGATCCTCATCTCTTAGCTGAATGTTTTGCTTGCTGCCACCAAAATTCCGAGAATACAAAATCAATCATTATTACTCTGAGTTGCAAGATTTCTCAATTTTAAAAAATGCAATCACTAGAATACCGTTAACGCTTGTCCATCTTTTCTGCAACCAGTGCCCGCTCGAAAAGGTTGGAGATGGATAAAGTGTTTTAGCCGGAAACGGCATTTGGTGTGATCAAATCTAAAGGGATTTTACCGTTAAGTTCGATATACATACATATATATATATATATATATATATATGTATATTTATGTATATATATACGTACGTACATATTGAACTGAAAATACCTTTCTTTAAAAGTTTTAAAAATTAGCCAACAAAATACGACAAGAATCCTGAAAAATGGCATTATAAGCAGAGATTTGTCTAATCCGAGAATAGTTTTGCCTTCTCTACCACTTTTTTCATCCCCCTTTCCTTCACAATGCCACTTCACTAGTTTAGTGAGCATTGGTGTCATTTTCTTCCTGGAGGGTCAAGTCTTGTCAGCGTTTTTTTTCAGACCCTCGTAGACGACTTCAGTGTTGCCACTACCCCAGCTAGAGTAATTTGCTCACACACGCATCATCATGAATGCTGTACGGATAATTGCTGGTGCCTTTTAATGAGCTACTTTTGAATGGACCCATCGCTTCATTAGCATAGCATCCCACGTCTCACTTGAATCATATTTACCCATACCTCTCTTCATCACCCCCCCTCCCCACATCTGTGCTTTCCATCTGGCCACCTTTGGGCCTACCGTTTCTCCTCTGCAACCACTAGCACAAAAAGAAATACACGGAGGAGGAGGCTGTAGTATCAAATAGCGTTTGAATGATAATGGAAGAATCACTGCTTCAATTTCTTGGGATGCATATGCAACCGGAACTCTAAGAGTCCCAGGACATCGAAACCTCTGTTGTGCCATTATGTGCAAATCCAATTAACAAACTCGGAATTTTTACTAAAGATATCAAAATTAGAAACAAAACGCATCAAAATTTATGTACGTACAAGTATCAGAGGTGGCGGATAAAGCGACTGCAGTACAACAATGATGAAATCGAACTTATACAACCAAATGCTGCCCTCCAAAAGGTGCGGAATCGTAGGATTATGTACAACAATAACAATAAAGAATTAAAAAATGCTCGAAACGCGAAAATTTTGTTCAAATTCTTAAAAATCAAAAACAGTCAACGTTGGGGCAAAAAATATTCGGCATGCTCTAAGAACATTTCACTGCTTTGAATAGCACTATTTATAAATTTTACAGTTGAAAAATTGGAAAAATTTAAGCTCGCGTAAATCCCCTCGATAGGGTGGCAGCGTTAGAGAAGCCCAATTTGACTTGATTTTATCTACTCGCATAATTTTTACTGAAGCAGAAGACTATCTGATCTTGAAACTCTTTTCCTTTAGATTATCGATAGACTTCGAAACTGCCCAATGGTGAGAAATCCACTAAGACGTTCAAAGAGTGAAGCCTTATTTGGTCTGCACAAAGTACTGCAGAGTATTGGTTCGGCTTTTGCTTTTCGAATTCCCGGGAAGCTTCGAGACTGTCCAGTCATGAGAAATTAATTCACGGCTCTTAAGAATTAACTGAGTGGCTCTCAAATCGAAAACTATATACATACATATGTAGACAAGCTGTGTGGGGGGATTAGCACTGCTATTGTGCAGAAGGTCGACAGTCAGATTGCGCCAATAGAAAAACCAATCCATTTCAGGTTTATTACGACGGTAAATTGATACCGGAGCATTCTAGAACGTCGAACTCGCCATCGATTTACTTGTAAGCAATTTTCTTGTAAGCAATAAGAGAGCCAATTAAGAAACATGTCAGCGCGTTGTTAAAGCTGCTGATAAGTGGTATCCTCATAATAGTTCCTAGTGCCTCTGGCTCTTTCAGAGAGCAAATTTAGAGGGTTTCTGAACTGATGTCTATGACTACTCTTTTTTTCTGTAAAAGTAATCGTAAACAAAAAACAATAAGAGAAAACAATACAATAAAAATAAGAGATTCGTATATACATCAATAACAATCCTATAACAGGTACTGCTCGTGCTCATAAAACGACTCATTTAATAAGAGGTAGCTCAAAAAAACTGTCTGCACATTAGAATGGTTGCAAATAAGAAAGCGAACCAATTTTTTGGTGTATTTAGTGCCGTTATTCAACAAAATGATGCACACCCACTTCCGGTTACCGTAGCAAAATGAAGGCTGGTGCTCACCGGCAAGACGTACCAGGATTACAACGAGCATTCCTAAACAGTACCCTCGTTCCGAGTTCTGCTATAACGACAAATAAATCGCAGAGTGTACAAACTTATCACCAAACTTAGTAAGACAGATTCAGTTCCGGGCATAAACAGTGACAGAAAGCAACAATAAAATGCTTTGATCAATGAAAAGAAGGCCACTTTCCGATGTAAAAAACAAGCATTTCAGAGCTCTCGGGCTTACAAAAACATTGGACAAAAAATTTCGTTTTTCCCAGCCTTCAGAACTTCGAATATTGATTGTGCATAATGAAGCTCCCGAATTATGAAAATGCTTTTGTTTTCGATCGTCAAAGAATACATCGCAAACGATGAGATCAACAGTTACAACAGTCGCATGAGAAGCTTCAACGCTGATTCCAGAAATAAATTTTAAATTTTTTCCGGCAGAATAGGTGTGCTGTATCCTTGACAATGTCGTAACGCCTTGTTGTACATATGCGGTGTTATACAGTCACTTCGGGCATAAATTATATCAGCGGGTTGGTACTTGTGCTTCGGAGCTGTTGGTACATTTAGGCAGCATAACACACGCTTCCAGCTCTGAAAATAAGTAGAGATGATGCAGCGTTCACTAACAGCTAAGTCTATGTCTATTCTTGTTATATGTATATATGTACACATATATGTATATATGTACACATGTAACACAAGGAAATATATATATTTCCTCGTATATATATGCGTACATATATATATGTATACATATACACATATATATGTATACATATACACATATATATGTATATACCGATACTGTATACGCAGATTCACTCTTATCCTAATGATCAGAATCTTTATTCATTTTCCCAATTGATTACCTTTGCAAAAATCACACCATGGATTTAGAACTCAAGCTTTCCCTCCGAGTCCTTTAAGATTTTAAGTGAATGTGGAGGAGCTCCAGCTTCACAGCTTTGTCAGTAACCCAAAATACCCACCCCACATATCCTATCCACTCATACTTTTTCTGCATGTAATTATGCCCTGTTGCTGCCGGAAATCAGGCGATCATGTGTTTTTGTTACAAGATTTGCTGTCTGAATTCGAAGCTGCAAGATCCAGGAATTCGCAGTCACACACTCAGTTGAAAACCAGGTTTGGAGTCAAAAGTCAGGACAAAGCATAGATTTCGTGTTTGCCTCCATAACTGAGTGAATTTATCAAAATTCTCAGCCGATGGTTTTTCTGGAACACTAGTCTTACGTGTTGAGAAGTTTTAATTTATTATCAGAGCAAGAACCTGGATGGTTTTTCGAGAAATAATCCAAACGCCGGATGTCCAACCAACAACCAGCATCGATGCACTTTTTATCAACGTTAGTAAAGTAAATGTGTCTGCTGAAAAAGTTTTAAAAATCAAAAGCGCGGGAAGTTTAGTTACATTTTAGGTCTCTTGAAGTATCTGCGATGAAATGGGTCGAGAAAAATTTCATGTGCGTGGAATATAGTTTAAAACAATGCGCTTGAAATTAGCAGTTCATTTCGCAATTCAGAACGAATGCACAAAATAACGTGCATATGAAAAATAAGTGCGAACATTTGAAGTATCAAAACAGTGATAAAAATTTTTGCTAGAAGAAAATTGCCACCTTTTCTTTTTTTCTTTTTTTTTGACTGTGCAGTGTTATTCTCATTTCATTCAAGAATGGAGAAGTCAGTGCGGAACAGTTTGACAAATTTAGTATGATAACCGAGAGACGGCTGGAGGACACAAAAATTTTATTGCTATTGTTTTTAAGAAACGGTCAAAGATAATCAACTCTTTTATTGCCTATGAACGTACCGCGAATCCAGCTTTAAACCTCAGCACTAGATAAGGCGCAAAAAGCGCCGGAGACCTCCTTAAGCCGTCAGTAATTGAAGGAACGCGTGTAACAATCGTATTTCAATTTCTGAACAGTTCGGAGAAAGTCAATCATCCCTTATGAGCAGAGCACATACTCTTGTACAGGTATTTAGTGGTAACTGCAGCTGGTTTAAGTGATTTCGTGTAGCACTGACACCAAAATGAGAAGAGAGAAACAATACGTTGTTGATCGAACTGTTCGGCGCAACTGCATAACTGCGAACGCTCCCAGAGCGGACGATAATGCTGCTCATACGATAGGACCATGAGGACAAATATTGCCGGTACTATGTAAAGCACCGAGAAGATGCCAATTTTGGACATAAGCTGCGTCATTTTCGACGTGTTGTCGCCGCCTGGATGGTGCTTCTGCATTAACGACCGAATGCGCCATAGATTAAAGAAGCCGACAATCAGAAAACACACTCCAATAACCAAATATATTGAGAGTGGCACTGAAAAAATATTCGCTTAATAAAAAAGACAATAAAATTGTGGTAAAAAAGTAAAATGTGCCTATCAAATTTTGGAAACCTTTCCCAATTTTTTTGCAATTTTTCAGACTGGGATTTGTGATAAAATCCTGTACAGAGTACTGAGGCTATTAACTACATGAGGTTCATAAGGTACAGTTTTCCAATCAAATCACTAATCTAATGAAAGATTTATACCGAAAACAAATGTTCTCAGATGATCGACATTGGTATTCCCAACATAACAAATTCCGCTTAGCGGATCGCCATCCACAGCACCGAAGATGAGCACTGTAACTGTTTGGATAGCCGGTATGGACCAAGCGACAAAATGAAAATAGTTTGCGTAACTAGCAATCGCTTCGCTAGACCACTTGTTAGCCGCTGCTAGAACCCAAGTTAGAGATAAAATGACCCACCACACCGATCCTGCCATCCCAAAGAAGTACACCAGCAGGAAAACCTGAAATAAACTGCTATGTAAATTGTGAAGTGTTAAAGGATTGCATACCATCCAGACTAAATTCGAACATGTTTAGGCATCTTATTAGGTCTGTGCATAGCTACAGCGTATGTACAGTCTAATTGGAACTAAAAATTTGCAGTAACTAACGCACATTTAATTGGCTTTCATCAACTAAAACTGTTCTCATGACTCCTCTGTTTTTTGTAGTTTACGCAGTGTGCACGATCGTAAGTAAATTTGCTACCATCGGTGTCGCAGCCTCTTTTTGGTTCAGCCTGGTAGACTAAGTAAAGTTCAAGAAATTAAACTAAACGATTCATTCACCTACACATGTGTTTTGAACTGATATACGCATTCAGCAGTGCTTCAGTTTTCGGCATATACCGATAAATTTTTCATGACAAAAAACCTTTCATGTCTTTTGCTTGTCTTCTCATTAACAGACACCAGAACTATCTGAGCAACAACAAATATAAACGGAAGGCTAAAACTGATTCAAAAGTCTTCATGGTTAATATGTCTTCCTATGGTACTTACCAACTGACAAAGGTTCATTTGCTGATCACTGGATCTTATGGTTGTCGTGTCACATGCGATATGCTCGTGTCCATAAATAACGCGGATGATAAAGCCAACTGATACCATCAACTGACAGAAGGCCAACAAAAATATTGGCCGCTCTGGATACTGGAAGCGTTCCGTTTCAATCAGAAATGTCAATACCGTAAATGCTGATAGTATGAAACAAGTGCCAGACCTGCAGAAAGATCTTTTTGCATGGTGACAGTAGGCCAATGAAATAAAGTATTCCGATGATTTTAAAGGAAGCAGTTCTGCAGTCACTGAAATATCCCAAGAACCTGATTCCACTACTGAAGAAGCAATGCAGACTGAAATATTTCTCTAGCCTTTGCATAAAATTCAAAAGTCAATAAAGAGCTCCATATCTAACAGCAAATCACCAAGACCTCTAAAATGCAGTCAGAAATTTGGCTATAAAAATAATTTCTAAGATGTCAAATTTTCGCAACCCCCTGTAAAAAAGTACCAAATTTACACTCGAAAAGTTATTTCAAAGGGTTAGGGCTACATAAACGTGCCGAAAATGAAAACTAACCAAGTTGTTATCCAGGCCGTTAAAAATTTTTGATCCTTGTGACTTTGTTCTGGAGCGTGGCATGGATATACACACCCGGAAACATTAGCAACACTAGCAGGACTGTCCTTTACAGCAAAGAACGGCCTGCTGCACCGACATGTGCAGTGACCTTCACTGGTATCAATACCAATCACTGGATTGTTTGAGAATCGATGTCGGATCGAAGGATCGATTTCGGACTAAAAAATGGCAAAAAAATTTATGCCGCATTTGAATTCGAACTTTCCATAATACTTCTCTAGTTCAACACTTTTAGCCCTTGAAAGCAAACAATTATTTATTTAAGACAGGCAACAATTAGAAAATGAGTCTCTTTTTTTTT
>UYRT01000138.1:0-12778 GCA_900617915.1 Gongylonema pulchrum
GGGGGGGGGGGGAGGAGCGCGGAGGTGGTCCCACCCACGTCTTTGGTATCTTGGCCTGGGAGGGAGGGGGAGGGAGAAGAAAGATCACACCTCCAGAACTGCGAGAGCTAGGAAATTGAAGTTGTACTGATCAATGTGCGGGGAAGTTGTTAATTCGTTGACTCGCACAAATGATTTTAAACCCCGTCCTCAGCTGAGTGATGGCATAATGTGGAACCCCCTTCTTTCTTTCCTATTCCCACCTTATGAGAGACGGAAGCAACTGGGAGGTAGCAAATGTCACTCGCTGACAAAGTTGTCGATGGTTTCCTCTTTCGAATGTTGCTTACAAGCAAGCTGATGACGGATTTGATTACCTGGTATATGCGAGCACCAATTTACTATTGAAAGTGTTAGGCTTAAGTAATATATAAGACCCCGTAAGATTAAGTTCTATACGAGAGAATACCTCCTTAAAATTTCAGCTTTCTGGCTTTTCTAGTTCCCGAGTTAGGAATTTTTTCGTCAAGTCGGTACGTGATACCACAGGGACGTGAGCGATTATTTTGAGGATGGGGGACCTTACGAAGATGTAGACTAAGTCGCCAAAGTTTCAGCCCTATAGCTTTTGTGGGCCTCGAGGTGAAAAATCGGTGCAGACACACATACAGACACACACAGACACACAAAGAGACACATACTCTCGACAATATGTGTTTTTGTATTTCATAGATGTAAAAAAAGCGTAAGGAAAGCGTAGGGATCATTCCTACTACTAGCGATCTGCGAGTTTAGTGCATTCCTGGTTTAGGTTGCATTTGCATATATGCAGGAATGCATAAAAATGTGAAACCGTAAAAAGAAACGCGGTACAGAAACAATTACATGTAAAATAGCTGCTTTACTAGAAGTGTGCGCCAGAATGTTTTAGGCAGTTCAAAAAGCAAGATAGATAATTGCAGCTTTTCATCACCTTTTGACTGATAATGATTGATTGCAGTTCAACTGATCTGTGGGAACGTTTTGTTTTCCGGACTCGGAGTTTTATAAAGTACACAAGCCCAGTGGCATAAACTTGTTTTATTAAACAACAGTGTAGAGCTCCTGGCAATTTTCAGAAAATTATCAAGAATACTAAGCCGTTAATGATGTTACTGCATGGAATCCCCTAAATCTTAACATCCAGTGTACGCGTTTACCGTGCATTTCGAATGTAGCTATTGTCGGCATAGCGCACCCTTAGTTCATTTTGTCCGCACACGAAAATTAGGCATTTGTGGAAGCTGATTTTATGATTTTAGTAACACACAAGGTATGCTAAAATTTTGGTGAAATTTCTGCTTTCTTGACTGTCTGACTACCGAGAAAGAAAAAAAACAGAGGTGACAGCAGTTTAAACGTTTTATTCGTTCGAAAGCAGAAATTAATTTTATTCTTACAGGCTTACACATAAACAGAAAACATTCCCAAAAACCGCAGTTTCTTGCTTAATCTACTTGCAGAGTAAGTGGGTGCCAAAAGTGTCCAAAACTGAAACTTTACTTGCTCGTAACGCGAGACTTAGGCATGCTTTGAAACTGAGTTTAAAATCTTCCAGCTCACACTTTAGCCTCCCAACTCGTCCGATTTCCGGAACCATTATTTCGCCGCAAATATTTTTGGTATGCTCTTATGCCTGGGATAGACACGATTCGAAACTCAGTTTAGGTGACAAGGTCTTCAGCGCATGGACGGAAATATTCCAGCAAAGTTTTATTTATTCCTTCCCGGCTAATTGCCGAACTGACTCGGTATCAACGAAGAACTTTAACCTCTCTACGTGAAAATTGAATTTGAAATCTTTCAATCAAATATGAGCAACGGAAACCCTTTAAAACTTCAGCTTTTTCTCTTATCTTGCTTCCAAGATCGTTTTCTGTCAGGAAATTCACATACTTTTTTTCAGGCGCCCGTACGCGAGACCCAGGGGGTTCGTGAACTTTAATTTTAAAGCAAGAGAATGACACATGGTGTGGGAACACGTTTCTAAAGTTTCAGCTTACTAGCTTTTCCAGTTGCTGAAAGTGGGTGGCAAAATTTACTCACCTCCAAACACACAAGTACATTCATACATACATAGACAAGTTCTTTTTAATAACAGTTTTTGCTTTTGCATAAATATGCAAAAACCCATATAAATCTATACTTTATTACGGGTTCTGTAAGCTCAAAGCCGAAGTTGATGGCACGTATCTGTCTGCTACACCACTGCGGAACATTCAGAATATAAATCAATGCTGAACCAATAGCTGTTACACGTAATTAAGTACAGTGTATCTGCAACGGCACAATCAGCGACTTTTAGCACCGTGATGGACTACAAGTAACCGCCTAAACACATTTCAAAAACTGTTTATCACAAGGGATTACGATGCTTTTTGTTCACCCATGGCCAAATAAGTCAACATAAATTTTTTAATTCGCAGCAGAATCATCAAGGTTAAAAAGCGCTGCCAGGAAATCAATGAAATTCAAAATTTTAAACGCGCTTTTTGTTATTATGCGTATTTGGAATTGAACGACTCTTGTATGTTTCTTGGTAAAAATTCAGCTAGGCCCAGGTTACACTGATTGCAAATCGAACCTTATTTTCATGACAAATCAGTGATTCAAAGGGCTAAACAAATTTATGCGTGCTGTCATCCATGGTTTAATGCACTTGGCAAAAAATTGCATTTTTTATCATAACACAAAAATGCTCGGTGACAAATAAATCTTGCAGCCGCATCTATTTGAACAGATTGCAGATGTGAACTAAATTTAATTCATCAATTTTTTCGTACGTTGGTAAACGATCTGAGGAAGTATGAATGCATAATTTGACCTTGTTTGGTGTGGACAAAGCGCGGTAGTAGTACTCGAATCACAAATTGCTTGGAATGAGGGACATATTTTATATTCACATGTAATTGCTTGTGCATCATCATGTCCTCTTGTCTATTTTGCAATACATAATAGACACACGCATGGACATTTTATGCATTAAATACATACATATATATATGTATGTGTGCTTATAGATGATTTTAAAGAGTTAGATTAACCTTAATTACGCCATATATTTCGAGTGCCCGCAAGCGCCTGCAGCAGCAATTCACAACAGTAAACATTTTTTACTGACTGAAAATCGTGCATAATTCTTTAAAATGCTTGATACTGTGCTTCATTCAGCTATGTGTCGTTAATTTGATTCCAACCATGGCTTTTAAATTTAAAAATTCACTGCTGTGGTAATCCGAACAAAATATGGCGAGCCCATCTTGAACAAATTATCTCACAAGACCCTGTATAGCTGCATGAATACTAGCAAATTTGGCTGATGTGGTGGTGTTTTTAAATTTTCTGGGGAAATTTACCATTCCAGAAAATGATTGTAATCATCTAGGCAGTGCTGCAGCAGGAAGATAGCAGTAGGAATAGCAATGCTAACAAAATTCCTCCGCAATAATCTTTGCTTGCATGCTTGAGGCTGTGTTCTCTGGATGATGTGTTTCGACCAAACTCTGCGTGAGATGCTGCTAAAAGTGCAGCTGGGGCAGCTGCTGCTCTATGTAAAAGGAAATTCAATAATGAAATTAAATGCTGAAGACCACTTCAAAAATAATCGCTTTTACGGCACTCGAGCTTAACAATGTAGACTGTTTGTTAACGACGATGTTGACAACTGTGATTACACCAGTAGTGATGGTGAAGATGATAATGATGATGACGATGATGATGACAATGTTGATGACGATAATGATGATAATAATAATAATGATGGTGACTGTTGGTGAGGATGAGGATCACTGAAAGGTCGAGACGGAGAAGGTGGAGGCGGGGCACTGACGAGGCTGGTTGTTGTAGGAATTGGAGGATGGGTTACGTCGACTGAGCGGCCCAAAATATGCAACTGCTCGTTGTTGAAGCGATCCTGCACCTGATCCTCTTAGCTCACACCACTTATTCATGTCCACATCTATGCTCATGTTCTCAGGATACTGTAATATGTACTGGACAAGGCCTTTTCAGAATACCGTCCGGGATACCGCTTCACACTATCCGACTGTAAGGTTTTTTTTTTTCCGCCCGGTACTCCTGCTTTGTTTTTTGTGCTCCGTAAAATGTATTTTTGCTGCTCTCTAGGTGACCGTTAGTAGCGAAAACAAAATTCACTGGAGGAATATGAGAAATTAAATTGAAGCTGAAAATATTTGCAGGGATCTTCAAGAGAACAAAATATCGGAAGTAAGAAAAGACGATCTCAGTGGCTTATCACATCTCAAAATTTTGTTAGTTGCATTTCTCAGTGCATCAAAACGTAGCTTCATCCGATAACTGATGCACCTGTATGGAATAATTTGATAGCGCATTTGTTTTGTTGTAATGAGAAGTGATAGTAGTTAGCGCCGACGCTTCGTCTGACAGCAGTTACGCAGATGAGGCAACTTTGCAGGCAGCTGATGGACAATCAGATCCAGATGATTGAAAGTAACGCCTTTGATAATTTGATATCACTCGAAAGGCTGTGAGTTTATCGATCACTTAGTAGCTCTTTCATATCATCGCTTTTTTTTTGATATTGGCTCTAAGCAAATTCGCACTTAAATTTCTTACACATAGCCATTTTTGTATCAAATGAATTTCGTGCATTAAACTACGTCATAGCCACTGATATTCGGCTGTGCATTGTTCAGCTGCTGGTCAGTTTTTAATAATTTGATAGGGATTCTGCATTAGATTTCAGGGATCCAGAAAGTTTTAATCATGCATCTTACCAAATCTTTCCTCCTCCTGAGTCTAAGTGGTTTCTTAGTGCAGCATATTACTTTGTTATAGTGTGAACTAAGTGATTCGAACGTCAGGCAGTGTATCGCAGTCTGCGTAATGTGGGTGACTAATAACCATGCATGCATGAAATGAACTGCGTGCTGTGCATCGTGTAATGTGAAACAGGCCAGACAGTGAACGAATAAAGTCAGCGAAACTGTGGTCTGTTTGCAAGCTACGAAAATCTGCCAGCACTTTTTTATGGATGCTGAAAGTTACAGGATGCACCAGAGCAGCTGATAGCCTAATAGAATAAATAATTGCACCAAGCAATTTTTAAACTGCAGTAATTAATCCACCGTCACTTTTTTACTAAGAGAAAATCCTGGAGAAAAATTCCGCTTCTGAACTGATGCTTGTCGCCAGGATTTGTTTCAGTACATGCAACATTAACACCAGGATCAGTTTTGCAGAAGACTAAATAAGAATCGTTTACGGACACTGCCAAACGAAATTTTCATCAAGAATATCAATTTACACAGGCTGTTAGTCCTTTTTGCGTTATCTAATTTTTTTTAAATCTTGCTAGAAATTCAGCTACTGCAAACTACATTATCATCCCGGACTATTTTAAATTTTATAATTTTCATTCAATCACCTTTTTTTTTGATATCTATTTACTTTACCATAATTCTCATTCCGTCACCTTGATATTTGTTTACTTGCTTCTTGCTTTTTACTTGCTTGTTTACTTGCTGATATTTGTTTACTTGTCATTTGCTTTTTTTTTTTCAAAATTAGTAGTTCATTTAAAAGAATATTTTTCTGGAAAATTATCATAATGCTTCTTCAAAAAATTTTTTGAAATAGCCAGCATGACTGCCAGTTACGAGACAGTTTTTTCAGGCAGCATTTAATAGTTTCAACATTTCCGTATGTTTCGCATTCATGCGTAATGGATGACTTTATGTCACTTTAACGTCAAGTGATTATTCGGAAAAGACTCTGTCAAAACTTTTTCAAATTGCGTTTCTCGTTATGCGTTTTTGTCGTGCAGCGCTAGTGCGTTACAACAAGCAGCAAAAACGCATATTGCAACGACCCTGTGTGTATGTGTGTGTTGCAACGGCCTTGTATATATGTCTGTTTGTCTGGTATTTCTACTCGCCAACCACGCAAGCTTTGGTGCTGAGATTTTGCCAGTGTTTTCCTGGTCAAGTGAGACTCCAAGAACGTGAATATCAACTATAACACGCATGTCGATGTCTCACGTACGGACATGTGAAAGTTTTGGCGGGCAAATTGCTAACTCGGGGGAACGACAAAAGCTAGAAAGCTGAAACTTTAGAGGAATGCTCCCTATACCTGCATGGCTAAAAGTTTTCAAATTCAGCCGCTTAGGACCGTCCTGGACTTATGTACGAGCACGTGAAAATCTATACGGGATAGCTGCTAACTCGAGAACGAGAAGAGCTAGAAAAATAGAAATTTGGGGTAATGTTCAATACTCATGTACGACCATAAAATTTTAAACTCAGTTCCTTAGAACTGCCCGGGACACACGTACAGACAAGTGAAAATTTCGGTGGGAAAATTGCTAACTCGGGAACGAGAAAAACTGGAAGGCTGGGATTTTGAGAGAAAGTTCCCCACTCATGTGCGACTAAAAGATTTCAAATTCAACTCTTCTAGTGGGGTCATTCTTGCGCACAAGCAACTTTCCATTTGTCGGATCACTGGAGTTAGCACCTATAACTGGAATGGCAAATAGCTGCACAATTAACTTTCTGAACTTTTAGGATCAGTGTCTTATAAATTCTAGCTATTATGACTTCTTGTGATCTGGCTATAGCACGAAATAGTGCAAAAGCGCATGTTCCAGCTTAGGTTTAGAATATATCCCGGCTGCACTACTTCACTTTAATACCTGCGCTGAAAAATAACAAAAATATCAAAATTGCTCAGGCTAGCTCATGTTAGTGATGTTATGTTGGGATGCTCCCACACCCCATGCGCAACTATGCCAGGACTACATCGGAAAAATTGGACCCAGGTAGCTACGCACTTGGCTTGCCGGTGCGATCATGCGTTTTCACAAAATCCCTATCCTATGGAGAGATGCTCGCACTACTGGGGCATGATTACGGGGCTGCAATTTGTAAATTTGATGCACCTGTATACAGGGCCCATATCTGGGCTAAAGCTCATTTTACTCTTGTTGGCTCGCACATGGAAAGTTAGCATCCTCAGAAAAAAGCTCTGCCCAGTCTAGTAACCGAGCAAATTAGGTACCAATAGTGTTTCAAACTAAATTTTCATTTGTGCTCATGCAATACTAATAGTGCTTTAAAGCTGGATATGAAACAAACATTTCGGTCGCATGTAGACACAGAATATCGACTTAAAATTCCAGCTTACTAGCTTGACTGACTACCAAAATCGCTTTTTGTCACAAATATATTTGACGCATCCAAATGCGCCACACAGACATGAGCTAGCGCTTATTTTATGCCCACATGCCCGCCTACGGACGACAAATATTCTCGTAAAGTTAGAACACTCTAGCCTGCTAGGTTGCCGAGTGGCATTCTATCACCGATTTCGCAGTTTCAATTTTGGTGTTTCAAATACGCGACGTAGACATACGTTAAAGCTGAGTTAAAAATCTTCAGCTCAGACATGGGCAGAAAATATCCTCACAAAGCTTCACCGTCCTAAGTTGACTGGTTCTGGAAATGCTTTCCGACAAAAACTTACATCTTTTCTTCGCTGCGTCTTTACATGATACCCAACCGTAAGTGGGTGTTAATTTTTAGACAGGACAGTCGCGCATAGGACGGGTATTTTGATTTGTACTTTTTTTTCGAACTTTACTTTCTTTTTGCACTTTTTTCCAACTTTAACGATTCATAAAATTAGACTGAATTAGGAAGTGAAGCCACAGCACAAAGCATACAAACACTTTTACAAGTACTACTAGTACAATAATCCCACCATAATGTACTTTTATTTGCACGAATTATTCATGTAAAAACAAATAATTAAGACGTGCGCTGATCTTGTGCTGGTGATGTGTCACTGCAAATGATAGAAGCGGGAAGCAAAGCGATGAGAGGAGCGAAGAGAAGGGACAGGGGAGGAAAACTAGTCATATTGTATATACATACCACAGGTTAGATCGTATCTCAGTTTCTCCTTTACGGCCTTCAGTTGCACCTATTTGTAACCAAGTGCTGCGCATAATTAATTTATCTTCCCCTGCATTTTCCTTCCCCTCAAATTAAAAAATCGTTAGCCAGCGCACGAATTCCGGCGCGAAGATGCGTTTTTTGCACAATTACCCTATGGGTTTTGTGTTGCTAACGGCACTGTTTTTCTCCGTAAGTGCTTCTAGCTAAAAGAATTGAGACCAGCCACCATGAATGTCAGGAATTATTATAGTGACCAACAGTCCTTTCTCAAAAAAATCAACACTCTAGGTGCTCTGGTAGCGGAGTTACGTCAAATTTCACGTGCTCGCACATGAAAGGAAAAGTGAACGCTGTTTTTGCGTGCTCTTGCTCAAACACGGTCCTAAGTGCGCTCAGAAAATTTCAGCACTCTAGCTGTTTTGTTTGCGGAGTTCCGTCAACTTTCACGTGTGTGTATGTGAGACATACGACGGAAATGAAAAGGAAGTGCAAGTTGTTTTTATGCCCACCTGATCAAATGCCGCCGTCGGTTGCGCTTAGAAAGCTTCAGTCTTTTAGCTGCTGCAGTTCTGAAATCATAAAACTGCCTGCGAGAAAATTTTACGTGTCTGCACATGATATACAGAGGGGCTGGAAAGCTCAATTTACTTTCACGAACACGTCAGTGGACGACAAGCAATGCTGCAAAATTGCAGTTCTCTACAACTTCCTGGTCAGCTTAAGTCTGGAGCTGGCACGATGCCAGTTTAAAATTTGGCGTGTACGTACGTGAGACCTAAGGGTGGCTGAAGGCTGAATTTAAAATTTTTGGATTAGACGTGATCAAGGAACGTCTTTGTGAAGTTTCAGTCTTCCAGCTGGTGCCGTTCCCGAAATTGCTTTCTGGCCAAAAAAAAACTTTCACGTGCCCATACGTGAGAAGCGCGGAGACGTGAACATCCATTTTGATTTTAGGGGCTCATACGTACGTGTAGATTAAATTGCCGAAGCTTCAGCCTTGCAGCTTTTGTAGATCTCGTGATGCAAACTCGGTACAGATACACACACACACACACACACACATACATAGGTACGCAAACACACACCCTCGGCAATATACGTTTTTGCGTTAGCATGTAGGCAATAATTGGCTAACGCACGGGCTGCTCATGCGAAGATGCGTTTTCTCCATAGTTCCCCACAGTTTTTGTCGCTATTGGCACCGGTTTTTCCTGCAAATGCTTCTAACTAGACAAATTAAGACTGGCCACCAGAACTGTTAGGAAACACCCCCTTAAAATTCTAGTCTTCTAGCTTCTCAGGTTCCCGAGGTAACAACTTACTCGGAAAAAATTTTCACGGGCCCGTAAGTGGGTACTACGCATACCCGGTGTCTGGGTTTGAGCTCATTAACGCCTATGCGGGCGGGGAACGTCTCCTAAAATTTCAGCTTTCCAGCTTCTCTGGTTTCCGAGTTAACAGCTTGCCCATAAAAAACTTTGGCGAGCCCGAACTTGGGTACTACACGGGTAAGAGCGCCCATTTTGGGGATGAGGGCCCGTACATACATGTAGATTAAGTTCCCAAAATTTCAGCACTGTAGCTTTTTTAGGTCTCGAGTCGAAAATCGGTACAGACGAACACACAAACACACGGACAACTTGCGTTTTCTGTACTGCATAGCTGCAAAAAACGCATTGAAAAATAGCGGATTTCTCGGTTTTTTTCGCAAATACAAATACTTAGCAGTGAGTGATGATCATTGGCGAAATTAAAATTCCAAGTTTTTAGAAAAACAGTGGGATGAACCATCCCCAGACGACGTCATCTTTTAGTTTCAACTTTTATTTATTTTTAAAACCAGTTTAGTGGTGAGCTTTTGATATTATTTGCAGTACAGCTGCAGTCCAACAAACCAGTTCATGCCTCAGTCAACTTATTTCTAACTTTCGCTACATGATCCGAGTAGCCTCGTGAGTTTTAGAAATGCTACTTCCTGGCTTGCCACTTTTAACGCTTGTCAGTGAAACAGGCACTGTACTGAAAACACCAAGATCGCGCGTACAGCCAGTAAGGGATTAGCAATGTCACTAGAATGCTCTCGCAAGCCAGGCATCGCTGTGCCAGGTTCCTCCTTCCTGGACTACATACTGGCATAATATTGTGTCAAATGTATGATTTGAACAAATTTGGCAGTTAATTCTCTACTTTAGATGGTACATATGCTGGTAAAGGGGGCGGAAAAGTGAGATAAACTGCTACCAAAATAACGAGGTAGAAGAAGTTACGAGTGGTTGGCAATAAGGTATAACAAAAATCATGCGAGCGCAATTAGATGCGTGTAAAAAGCGAGTGAACTGTGCAGTACTATGTGGTGCTTAAATATGGCCTGAAGTTGAGCATACCCCTTCACTTTCTGCTCATCAAAGAATAAAATTTTTGCGCCTGAAGCGTGTTCTATCCCATGGCTATAATGTTGCTTAAATTTGCCGGAACTATTTGATGATTAGATTAATTCAAAATCCTTCTCACTTCAATCAACCAGCATCGCGCAATCAATCGTGTCACTAGACATTTGAACTTAGAGCTTTCTCCGTCACCAGCGAATGCATATCTGAGATAAAAGATTAAGACAGAGCGGGCTTTTGGTTTTCATTTCAGGTTTGTGCCCTAAGGCCCAAGACCGAGTTTTGCATTCCGAAACCGTAAACTCAAGATACAGTTTCAACTTTCAAACTCATATAGCTCTTGATTAGGTTACATGGAAATAAGCATGTACACAGACAGAGAGAACAATATAATTTCGCTGTACGACACTTTCGACTTATACATAAGCGTTAAAGAATTGGGCTGTGCTGCCTGAACTGTGTGAATTCAAGCAACTTGGCCAATAACTGAAATAAAAAAAGTATTTCTTGAAAACCTAGCAAAATCAAGGAAAAATTTGAGTAAAAACTGAATTAGGCATTGACATGCTTTTCAAGACTCCGTCAGAGCTTTCATTTTTGCATTGCTTGACCGGTTCTCGACACATCTAGAGCGTACCGTTATTTTCTTAAATTCTGTTACTGTGCTCAGCTGTACAGTGATTTGAAAAAAGTTTATCTAATAGTGGTTTCGTTTTCTGAAATGTCAGTTACGCATTTCCCTATGCAACTGTTAACTACTAGTCGCTTTTGCATGTAATGCATTCAGCTCTAAATATATGAAAGAATCACTGATGACCTCATTCAAATTATCGCTTGAGTATGAGTCACTCCTTCAAACTTCTGTTCCAAACAGTCGCACTCGCTTTTCCCTCCCCTCCTCTCTCAATTTGTCTGTCGCCTGTTTGTCGCCATTCCTGGTCATTCACAGCACTGTAAAACAGCAATTTTGCTGGTAGTCTTTCTAAACCATACATACATGCACACCTACATTGTTCGCTGCATCAATTAAGCGTACTATTCAAAGAAACCCTTCCCAGTAATTTGCCTCATTTCCGTAGCTCCCCAGTTCCTCCTTTTCTCCCTCCACGCAAATTTTCTTCATGCCTACGCAGTTCATAGTATGCTCATTCTGCACTACGAATTTTAATGCGCACAGGATAAAAAGTGCAATTAACTGCAAGACAGCATGAAATTCGCGATTTAGATCACCAAGCTGAGATTTTTCTAAATCCTTCCTCCCAAAATGAACAATTTTTATTTTGTCTCACAAATCTTGATGACAATTCAGTGGGATCAATAGCATATAAACACTCAGCAATATTACGGAATTGATGTGTACTTCTATTGCCCGAATTCTGTCTTATTTAATTTTTATGCGTTTTTGCCATAAAACGCTAGAGCACTGCTACAGGCAGCAAAAACGCATATTGCAGTAATCCTGCCTGTGTGTGTATGTGCGTGTATGTTTGTATGTGTGTACGTGTTCGTCTGTCCGGGTATTTCTATTCGCCAATCACTCAAGCTTTGATGCTGAAATGTTGCCAGCTGTCCCCTGGCCACATCCGACCCCAGGAACGTGATGTTAACTGTCACGCACGTCTGCGACTCACATACGTACACGTGGAAATTTTGGCTGAGGAATTGCTAACTCTTGGACGAGAAAAACTAGAAGATTGGAATTTTAAAGTCCCCTACCTGTGTGCGACTAAAAGATTTCAAATCTAATTCTTCTAATTAGGTCATCCTCGCACAGCAGCAACTTTCCATTAGTCGGGTCACTGAAGCCGACATTTACAGCTGACATGCCCAGCATAATTAACTTCCTAAATTTCGAGGGCCAGTATGTCACAGATTCTAGCTACTGTGATTTCTTGCGATTTTGCTACAGCACGAATAGCGCAAAAACACATGATCACACGCACCGGCCGCCTGGTTTAACTATCACCGAAATCTCTTAGTGGCATCATGATGCAGCTATTCCTATACGGTTTGGATGCTATGTACACACTTCTTTGACCAACCTCATTCACAGGCTTTTCTTTATCACCATCTACTGATGAGGGTGGTGATGGTTTTTTAGTTCTTTCCCGCCATCTTCCTCTCCCCCACCCTCCGCATGTCTTCGCGCCTGTAAACTGCAGTCCCATGAAAACATCACCCACTAGTGGTATTTCAATGTCTTATTTAAATTTTGTGAATAAACTCAGTTATAAGTGTTTTCTCAAAAATTGTAGTAATCATTGGCGACGCGCACTGGGGGCCCCGTGCGATCATGCGTTTTTGAAGTGTTTCGTGCTGTAATAAGATTACTCGAAATTCTGCTAGCTAGAAACCTCCTATACATGGTGGTCCTCGAATTTCGGGAACTTAATTATCCACGCTATAGTTGGACAGGGAACATTCCCTTGAAAT
>UYRT01000139.1:0-12756 GCA_900617915.1 Gongylonema pulchrum
CCCCCCCCCCCAAATTTTTTTTCGGGTAAGTTGACAACTCGCGAACCAGAAAAGCTAGAAAGCTGAAATTTTAAAGGGATATTCCCCACCCAAGTAGATATTAATGAGCTAAAACTCAGCCCCCGGGTAAGTGTGGTACCCATGTACGGGCCCGCCAAAATTTTTTCCGGGTAAGTTCATAACTTGGGGATCTGAGTTGCTAAAAAGCTGAAATTTTAAGGGGATGTTCCCATCCAAGTAGGTATTAATGAGCACAAGCCCAGCCAGCGGGTAAGCGTGGTACCTGCGCACGAGCCCGCCAAAATTTTTTTCGGGTAAGTTGACAACTCTCAAACCAGAAGAGCTAGAAGGCTAAAATTTTAAGGAAATATTCTTTGTCCACATACAACCTATAGATTTCACAGCTCCTAGGTGTGCATTTTATTGCGTACGGACGCATAAAAGTTTTGGCGAGAAAATGGCTAAGTCTGGAACCAAAACAGCTAGATCATTTCCAGTGAACGACCGTTCAGCAAAAATTATTCATTTTCCTTTGAGTAAAATTTACGGTGATTTATGGCAACGAGTGTAGGTGTTAAATGCAAAGCAACAACCGTTCGTACAATTAGCGACTTGACTGCCTCAAGCTTAACGTAAAAAAGCATGAGCGCATCGGCGTATCTGGTGCGTTCGAGCCTGAGTTGCATGTGGTATTCCTGCTCATGTTCTGTTGGATTACAGTTAATCATTTTGCTAAAACATTCCAGGTTACGGTGATATTGTACCAAACACATATTGTGGTCGAACACTAGCGATAACAACTGGTATTGTGGTATGAATTTGTGGGTGTATTATGTGTTTTGTTGTATGTATGCAAATGCAAGAACGCATATTGTGACGGCTCCTGGTGTGCGTATATGCGTGTATGCTTGCGTGTGTCTGTGTATGCGTGTGTGCGTGTCTGACCCGATACTTCAGTACGGCAGTCAAGCAAGCTTCAGTGCCGAGATTTTGCCAGTGATTTCTCAGCCAGTTGCCACCTCGAGACCGCAGTACAAACCTTTACGCGCGCCTGAGCCCCGATTATGCACGTGAAACTTTTGGCGAATTGAAACTTTGTGAAATGTGTGTGTGTGTGTGTGTGTGTGTGTGTGTGTGTGCTCTTGTTGGGGAATGTATGAGAACTGAAATGTGGGACCGTAGTGTACTTTAGAACTTTATGCGAACTTCGCAGTTATGACAATAATACAAATCTCAGATGCAGATACACAACGACGACTTATATCAATCTGTTAAGGGGATAAAACGATTGACTCTGCCCAACCACGCATAAAAAGTTCCCCGGGAGGAGATACCAGTAAGATGAAACGACGAAGCTAATGAAGATGAGAGACGAGTGAAGAGTGGGGACCTCGATCCCGAAAAATTGGTTTCCTTTTACCTTTCTTTCTATTTTTTTGACTTTTCTTATAAAACATATTTCGCTTTATCCAAACAACCTAAGCATTTCAAATTCAGCCTCCGTGTGCGCGTGATATTCACGTACGGGTACGTTATAGCTCTGGCGGGAAAAATGCTAGCTTTGGGACCGAAGAAGCTGGGAAGCTGAAATGGGACCGGAAAAGCTGGAAGAAAAAAACACCTCGAAATTACAAATTTTCACAATACTTGGCACTATTCACAAGGCAGGAGGCTGGAATTATTCATTCTGAAATTGGTCCTTTTAGTTGATACTTGCAGCTCTATCTTTGTTAGAAAGCTGTAGCTGCTTGCAATTAAAGAAAAATGCAGCAGTGAAGGGCAACGGGCGAGTGATGCAGGAAGGGAAGGGAAGAACCATGTACAAGCCCAGCGACGTTTGCGGAAATTGTGTGTGAAGGTTTTTACTTTACTTTCCCTCTTGCGTTGCAGTTTTGCTCTGCAAGGCTTTCCAGTGCGTAAGTAAAACTTCGGATAAAAAAAAATTACTTTACTGCGTGCCACCACTAATATGAATTATTCTGTGGGTTGCCCAAACTGTGGTTCCGCTCTGTGATCTGGTGCACAACCAGTAACTCGTCAAATGTTTGTCCGGTCGATTCCTTGTCTGTGAAAACCTTTAACAAATGCGCTACTGCATTTCACTGCATTAATTAAGGGCGCTGGAGTGTCTTCGGCATTAATAGCTGTGATTTCTCGGAAGCTAGAATTGAGCCGAGCCGAAAAGCATGTTAACAATTTTATGGCTGATTCCAAGCTTACCAACCAGCGGAAAAATGCTGCTGCTTTGGTTCTCCAACAAACTTGGTAAGTTCATTGCTTATTTCTGTATGAAATTCTTTGGGAATTCATTTAAAAATTGTTCATATTTTTATGAATTTAAAGCAATAATAAACCTAGGCTGGAACGCACCAGGCTTGCCAGTGTGATCGTGCGTTTTTGCACTAAACTCCCAGGTCGCTAATAGCAGGAATGATCCCTGCACTGTAGCCTAACATTTGGGTATTTCTTGTGCATGTATTAGCTAAAGATTTCAAATTCAGTCCCTAGATATGCGTGGTGCTCACGTAAGGGCGTATGAAAGTTTTGGTAGGACAATTGCTAACTCAGGAAGCAGGAAAGCTAAAGAGTTGAAATTTTTGGTTAACGTACTCTATCCAGATACACCTCAAATATTTCAAATTCAGCCTCAAGCTACGTGTGATACTCGCGTAGGGGCATATGAAAGTTTCTGCGGTAAAATTACTAACTCGGGAGCCAGAAAAGCTAGAAGGCTGAAATCTTAGGAGGTATTTCAAATTGTCCGAGTACAACTTAAGTATTTCAAATTCAGCCTTGAGGTATGCCTAGATCTTATGTACGTCCACTTAAAAGTTTTGGCAGGAAATTTTCTTATTGAACAACTAGGTTACTTTTAAAGAACGACCGTTAAGTGGAAGTTGTACATTTACTTTAGGCAAGATTTATGGTAATTTATGCTAATGACCGCAAAAGGTAGGTGTAAAGCAGCAACCGTTCATTCAGTTAATGACCTGAGTACTTCAAGTCCGATGTAAAAACACATAATCGCACGGGCCCGCCCGGTGCCTTCCAGCCTGGGTTAATTAAAATATATAGCGGCGCACACCACGGCAGCCGGTGCGACAATAAGTTTTGCGCAGTTTCTTCCTGCTGTTAAGAATTTTCACTGTTTTACACTTTGGTATGTGCAAAAATAGTCGATTTTTGTCCGGTTCCTAAGTTCCGAAATTTCCCGCTAAAAATTTCACATATCGCTACGTATAGCGTAAGTGTATGAGATAGTTGAAGCTGAAATTTTTGGACCGTTCATGAATGGGGGACACCCTTCCAAAATTTCAGCTTCCTGATTTTCTGACTTCTGAGCCAGTGGCTTTTGCACCAAAACTTTCACGTGGCTGAACGTGAGGCCTAAGCATAGTTGTTGGCTAAATTTGATTTGGTGAAGCCTTTTAATAATGAAAATTGTTTTAAAATTTTAGCTTTCCAGCTTTTATGTTTCCCAATACAGCAGTCTTTTCCGCCAAAACTTTCACGTGACCGTACTTGAGATTCAGGCGCATGTGAAAGTTAATTTTGAATTTATGGAATTGCACGTGGATGAATTTTAGTTTACTAGCTTTTGTGATTTCCGAGATAATTTTCCCTGCCAAAACTTTCACGGTGTCGTACGTGAGATCCAGGCGTACATGAAGTTGAATTTGATGGGTCGTACGTGGGCAGAGGATATTACTCTAAGATTTCAGCTTTTTTGCCTTACCGATTCCTGAAATAAAAACTCGGGACAAAACGGCTTGGATACACATACACACAAAAAGGCGTGGCAATGTGCGTTATGTACAACTGTTCCAGCACAAAACGCATAAAAAGTCGTAGATATATGAATGCTAATAATTTCTAGGTTCATCCACAAGTACAAGAATTCGTGCAACAAGGGCGATGAGTTGCGGTTGAGGCATCATCAGAGGCGTTTTTTGCAAGCCATTAACGAATTTCGACGGATCAAGTGGGACCAGCGAAAACTTCAGGAACGAGGCAATTCACTGCTAGATGTTGGAAAGGTTAGGTAGTCAATAATACAATCTGGCATAAATCATCGTTGGACCGAAGGCACTATGCTAAAATAAATAGCGGTCAAAATACAACCCAAGGCTGGAACGCACCAGGCGAGCCGGTGCGATCATGCGTTTTTGCACAGTTTCTTGCGGATCCTCTTTCTCATCCTTTCTGTTCTTCACCGCTCCCTCTCCCCTCCAAATGTCGTTAGTTACTCAATCGACTAAGGAGTCGGCCGTGTTTCCGGAGTCGACCATGGGTTTCGGTGTAGGCATATATCTTGCTATCAAGGTATATGGTTGACCAGCGGAGGGAGGAAGGGGGTGGATTTCTTAGAAAGTCTCTCTCGGACATTGAGTATTGTTGTTCGGGCAGATCCTTGCGTGGTTGTAGTATGACAACGATGGCCATAAGTTCTCCTACAATTTCAGCTTTTCTAGCTTTTCTCCCACTTCTGGTGCCTTCGACTACCCGAAATCCCAGCCTCCCAGCTGTCTTGGTTACTGAGATGAAAGTGGGTGACAAAATGCACTCGCTCCCGAATACACACACACACACACACACACACGCTATAGCGCTGCACAGCAAAAACGCATAAAAATGGGTATATTTATGGTCGAGGAGTGTCAAACCGATTGTGGCACTTATTTTCTTTATCAAAAGCTTTAGTAGAGCACTGCTATTCTTAAGCTCCAGAACTTCAAGTCAGTCATGTGAAGTGGTTTTTTCAGCTTTTTTTGTAACTCAGCCAAGAGGAAATACAATGACAAATAAGTTCATATTTCACTTTTACTAAGCCTCCAGTAATTTCTCATTATAATTTCAAATCGTCATGCGTTTCTGTTATAAAATGGTGAGGGCAGTGCATTATACAAACGCGCGCAACTCATAGTAATAATGTTCCGATTTGTTTGGTTGTTTTAATGGTCAAAACTGTGGAGTTCTGGGACGCCAGTGTGAATCCGCACTAATAATCATTGGGTGGGTGGACACTGTGGTTGATTAGGTAGCCATTAATTATTGGTTACTTGTTGCCCAGACTACATATTCCCGTAAAAATAAGCATAGCTCCTAGCTGCAAATACTTTTCCTTATCTCTTGTGTTTATTCCAGTAAATCCAATAAACCCACGATCTTTGACATGTTGTTTCACAACTTACTGTTTCGCGCCATTCCAGTCGCTAAGCCTGCTGTTCAGCCTGTCTTCTTGCTTTTCCAACCCTCCACATTCTTCATGCCCTATTATGATTTACAGCTTTATTGAACATTTCTTTTAAAATGGCCTTGCGTCCTTGTTTCTTTAAGTGAAGTAGTTATAATTCCAAACGCCGCTTTCTTCTTGTGCCTTCCCACAAAATTCTTGGTAAATTTGAAGTCCAAAACTTCGAATTTCTATTCTAAGCTGCTTTGACGCTATACTGCCAGTCAGAACGCAGGCATCAAACCAAGGCTTTAAAGCAGATTAGTGGCCGGCATATTTTTAAAATGGTTATTTAACTGTTTCAAGTGCAAGGAATCAAATTTTCAAGCAGAAAAAAGAACACAAGATCCGGAACTAAGGCGTCAGAGACTTTAGCTGAAAGTCGCATGGAGTCTAAGACTATCGGGGCATTTTACACCAGAATCATGATGAAAACTTGTTGGGGAAAAGAGAGAATAAGAACAGCAAGGAACACCTCAAATCAGAATAGCGTAGCGTAGCTGCTCATGATGATCGATGTCGCTCAACGATATTAAGAGGTTCACGCGAACAGTCTGGTCAGTTTAATTAATGTCGCACACAGCCATGTATTCATCGGTTCGCATAATCGCATGACTGATTCTTTTTTTTCGTTTTCAGCTACACAGCGAAATGCATGAAACGCTGTGGGAGATGCATCGGACGCAGGATCAGTTCATTGCTCAGGTGGATTTACTTACACAAAAAATAATCGAACTCCAAAACACTTTGAATCGACAACAACCACAGCACCGGCAGCAACAGCAGCAACAACAACAAGAACAGCAACAACAACAACAACAACAACAGCAACAGCAACGATGGATGTCCAGCGTTGACACAGCGTTCAGTGTTGATTCCGCGGGAGCGCCGGCGCCAACACAACAACAACTAAGGTCGTTGCCAATGCCGCCATCAGTAATATCATTACCTGATAGAGCATCTGTCACCCCCGATACACCTTCAGGCAGCTCACAGTGCAGCATTCCTGATCATAGTTGTGTTAGGCTATGAAAATTCAAATTTTATTTTCCTATTTGATGATTTTTAAGGCATGATTTTGAGATGAATGCAAAGCATGAAAGGAAATTTTAAAATTTCGGTTCTGTTTTTCTAATTCATATTTCATAATGAACTTTGGAATGTTTGGCCTTCAATCTGCCACATGGGCTCGTTTTTGAACAAGTGTGTAAGAGAGAAATATTTCCTATTTCTGCTTGTAACTGCGAGTTTAATAGCGTTCTGTTTTCTCTGGTAACGCCTTGTCTTCCTTTCTGGAGACATCTATGGAAGCAGTAAGCAGTGTTTACAGCAATTTTTATTTTTGCAAATGAAGCTTATGAGTTTTCAAGGTCTGACCTGTAACTTCTCAGCTACCTCCTCCTCTCCTTTACTCATTACAAGCTCGGTTTGAAACTCGATTAGAGGAGTTTGAATTTAATCAATTGAAAGAAAGAATCGTGTTTTTTTAGTCTTTGCTCATGAAATTGCATGGCATTTTCATAAATGATTAATTTTCAACTTTTCACTTCTCTCTTTGTTTTCGAGATGACATCGTTTCTCTTCAGAGTAATCTCTGAAACAGTTTGTAAGGTACCTATAAGTTACTGGATGGACAATGATTTTATGTAAAATAATAGAAGCTATGCGATTTTAGCTCTTATTTGCTTTGCAGCCTCCCTAAGGAGAAAAGTTCAGCAGAACAACAGCAAATTTTTCACTGATTGTGAAAATTGTGTGGCGAAAATTTTTCCGAAAAAAAAAAACGCTTTTGAACTGAGAAGGTGCGATACTTTTAGAACTTTCATTTAAAGCACATTAGTAAATTTTGTTCATTAACTGACACTTTATTGTTCCACCGTAGGATTCTGTTTAATTTAGGCCCTCCTGTACCCTAATCCTGCATCAGCTTGTGGACAACAGCAATTGCTATATACACGTGTCATCAGAGTCCACAGACCAGCCATTTTGCATTACGCAAGTATCATTCGTCTGCACTGCTTCAAAGCAATGTTTGCGAAAAAAATGGTGTAGAAGGCTTTTAATTTTTATATGAAGATTTTAATTAAAAAGAGCCGAGTTACGATTTTAAGGAATGATTTAGAAGTGGAATGGAAAAGGAGGTGGGAAAACCAGTCTGACAGATACTCACATCCCTCCTTTTCCATTTAGGACGTTCCCTGGGTTTATATTATTTTTCGCCAATTTCATATTTACACAGGCTCAAATTTCGACCAACTAAAGCATTGTTCTGAGACAGGCATAATGTAATGGCGACAGAGAACCAACGCCTTCTACTTTTACGATGCAGATGAGTATAACTTATTAGGATGACGAAGAGTGCCAGAAGGGTGTGGTATGAATGAAGATGTTAAGTTATTCCGGCATCTGACTGTTAGAAGCAGTGATAAGTTCGTATAAATCCTTATCTTTTTTTTCATCATTGCTACTGACAACTTTACTTGTCCGACTTGTGCTTTTTTCAACGCAGACACGACTCTGCTTAATTTTTTTTCAAATCATGGCATAGTTGATCAGTTATTATTGCCCCTTTTACGAAACCACTTGTTTTAAGTTTCATGATCCTCACCCATACTGCTACCCTTGGTGGTATCCCTTGTCTCTTTTTATTACCTGCTTGAAGTTTTCTATGTCGTCTACTGAGGGAAGTATTTGCCCAACAATTACAACTTCCTTTCACGTTTCTTGATTCGAAATAATTTCACATCAGATCTCTCTTTTGTCGCTGTACTCTGTTGCGCTAACCGATTTCATTACAAACGATTCAGCCGTGATATTTTTTACATTTTCGCTCGCACAATTTTCTGAAACATGCAGTTTATATTTTTTACGCACTTTCCTTGGATTGGGGGATCCATTTTTAGACTGATTTGTGACTCGAAATGTTAAGTAATCAAAGAGTGATTCATTCCTGAAATCAAGCTGCTTTCCGTTCACCTGTTCATACGAAATGGAGTAGCTAGAATCATTCAGTACTGTAGGTTCAGGCGCTATGATGCAGCCATTTTGAAGCTTGGGCAGGCAGAGTTCTTGATTGTAAAATATACAAAAAGGAGGGGAACAGAGCGATATGTTTGTTCTGATGCTTACCGTGCTTCCCTCTTTCTTCTCCAGTTGTATCCATTTACTGCGACGAAAATGCGCACTGATCCAAATTGTTCCCATGTAGATTGGGAAGCTTAAGTGAAGATGACCCTCAAAAGCAGTTTCAAAACAGCGCTGGCTGGATGCCATACAAGGGCAACATATACAAAAAATAGCGCAAAAAACTATTCATTCCCAGACGGGAATTCAAGAATAAGGGAGATGTTAAGTTGGTCTACAGCATTAATGAAGTAGACGGGCAATAACCTAGGTGACGAGGCACTTGACATGTCGGTGCAACTATGCGCTTTTGCATGATTTCATTCTATACTGCTGGGGTATTACTGCAATGTTGCAATTTGAACATTTGATGCGTCTGTACGCAGATCCCTTGTCTAGGCTGAACCTCGTTTTGCGCTTTACGGCTCGCACATGAACAGCAAACATTCTCAGAACAACACTGCTTTCTATCATTCTGGTTGCCAAGTTATTTGGATGTCAACAGTGCGCAGGACGTGCTTAACGCTCAAACTGAAATATTTCGGTCCCGTATGGGCACGGGATAATCTCGTAAAGCTTCAGCTCCGTAGCACTTTTGGTTGGCGAAACCTCTTCTTTTTACGTGAAATTTTTAAGCATGATATAGGCGTATTCCAAACCTAATTTTGCGCCTGTTGTACTTATGCAAAACAAATATTCTCGTCAGGACATTCCAATTAAGTTAGCTCTAGAGCAGGCATTTTGCCAGAAATTGTGCAACTGCATCTTTGCTGCATTCGTACACGAGATATGTGCCTGCATTAAAACCGAATTTGGAATTTTTAGCTCACACAAGGATATAGAATATTCCCGCGAAATTTCAGTTTTCTATCTTGTTTTTTTCGCCGAAAAATTTACATGTTTTATTTTAGGTGCTATTGTGTAAGAACCAGGTGCATGCGATTGATAATTTTAAAACGAGAGAGTCACACGTGGGGTGGACACATGCTCTTGAAATTCCAGTTTCCTACCTTCTATGATTTTCGAGTTAGAAGTGGCAGAATGTGCGAACACACAAACAGCATCTTGCCAATATTTTTGCGTTTGCATAATATGCGACCCAGGCTAGAATGCACCAGGCTTGCTGGTGTGATCATGAGTTTTTACCCCAGGCTTGAAGTATCCAGGTCGTTAACTGCATGAATAGTTGTTGCTTTACACTCACTAGCGTAAGTCATCGCAAATTTTGCGTAAAGGAACAATTTCCGTCTAACAGTCATTCTTTGAAAATGATCTAGTTGTCTAGTGAGCAATTTTCCCGTCAAAACTTTTAAGTGCCCACACGTGAGAGCCGTGCATAGCTGGAAGCTGAGCTTGAAATATTTAAGTTGTACTTGGACAGCAAACAATCCCCTAAAATTTCAGCTTTCTAGCTTCTCCGGTTCCCGACTTCGTAGTTTTCCTGACAAAGTCTTCACGTGCCCGTATGTGAAAAATCTACGCGCCTAGGGGCTGAATTTGAAATTTTTAGCTCACACAAGCACAGAGAATATCCATGCAAGGTTTCACTTCCCGACGTTGTCTGATTTCCAAAATCGCTTCCCACCAAAAAAAATTGTATTTTTTTAAGATGTCCGTAAGCAGGACCCAGGCGTACGCGGATGATGGTATTAAAACGGGAGGATTGCACAGAGTGTGAGTACATACTCCCGAAGTTTCAGCTTTCTAGCTTTTCTGGTTTTTGAGTTGAAAGTGGATGACAAAAAGTGTGAACACTCAGGCACACACATAGACAGCCTTTTGTCAATGTGCGTTTTTGCATTTCCATATGTGCAGAAATGCATAAAAACATACAAAAAAGAAAAGGAATGAAATTAAAAAATAAGTTCAAAGGGCTTGCTAAATACTGAACTGTAATTAGTACAGTGAATAAAAATACTGGATTGTAACTGAATTTTTTTTTTTAAATAGTAATTGTTCACACGTTCTTAGAAACAATAACTGTACGTGCAGTCTGATTCTCGCCCTGCAGGACTGGAAGGAGGAAGAGGCAGGGAATGGTGAAAGAGCCGAATGAAGGAGGGAAGTGTTCGGCTTTATCATTTCAGTGTTTTTATCGTGATATAAATTGATTTAGATCGTTCGAAATATTTTCATACATCAGCACTTTCGTTATGTTTGACCAAAAAATTTTTTTCAGATCTGTGATTAATTCTCTCTTGCTCGTTAATTTGCGTATAAATATCAGTGTTCTTACTTTCTTATATGTTGCGAACTCTTCTGGTTGTATTAAGTTCTTTTTTTTTTTCAAGAAATTCTTGAATACGGGCAATAAATGTTTCGTGTTTCTAGCTACGATCTTCTATTGCAGTTGCAGCACTGACATCGCTGCTAAACTATGTCTTCATTATTTCCCCGAGGACATCGTTGTTCCAAGAGTATTATTTCTCGGATTTTGAGTGCATAGACTTTTCCATGAATTTTTAGCAAGTTTTCCGATGACCACTATGAAAATATTTTCCCTTTTAATTAAACGCTGAGTATCTGCCTACAAAAGCACGTACACAATAATCGAAAAGCAGCGTAAAACTTAGCGCTCTCTAAATTTTTGATAGGAAGGGGCAAATAGCTGCGGTGCTTCTAGCCCTTACGAAAGAAATCGTGGCAGACTTTCCTAATTCATTTATTTTTTCAACACTATACAGCCATATATTCTACAATATCCCCCAACAGCTGATACGGTGCTGCAGATATCAGTAGAGTGCACAGGTTCTTTTTTCTGGTTTAATCGCCTCCATCATATGTCATGACAGCGACGTACTATAACATTTGTTCGGTAGCCCAAAGTCGAGAGTCAATCCTTTGCCGCATCTGCCTTCTATAAGGACACCCGGGAAGTGACCTGAGTGTTAGCAAGTACCAACGAAAACCACCCACTGGCAAAGCTAGTGTTAGCTTCCTCTTTTAAGTACTGCTTGGAAACAAGCTCTACATAGTGGGCTTGACTCCAAGGCATAATCCAGTACCAATTTACCGCTGAAAGACGAAAAAAACTAGACTCGCTTGGGCAGTATGCATTCGTTGCGAGCACAGGCTTGGGTGAGCGTTGCAAAACTTGTAACTGTGCGCAGGTACCGAGGTTTTATTTCCAAGTGAGATTTCAGGTGTTGGACAAAAGCTTATCATCCTTGGCTCAGCAACAAGCTTTTTTCTGAGCCTCACAAACCCACATAACTCCCTCCCTTCCACAATTCCAGCTTCTGATTTCCAGTCTGTGTCTCCAGCCAGTGTCTTCAGTCCCCTTCCACCAATATTCTTGTCTGCCTTCCTTTGTTACGACTCCTTGAGATCTAGACCACCACCTTCAACCCTCTCCGTCCCAATCACCTCCATTCCCATCCCGCCGTCTGAGGGAGCACACCACAGTCATCGTAGTTCGCCCCCAACTCGGTTGAGCTGAGGCAAGTTTTATTATGAACCAACCGTCCACTGAAACGAATTGTAAAGGAACTGGCTGTCCCTCCCTCGTCAGCAAAATCAGCGTTATGTATGACAACAGCGCAACTTCCCTATGCGCGATGCACTAATACTAGTAAAAAGCGGTGCGCACAGGGCAGCCGGTGCAATCATGCGTTTTGAGCAGTTTCGCCCAGCGGACGTTTGCCTGCCAAGGATTTTCGTTGTTTTTTCTCTCTAAGCTGCAAAAGCACCCATTAGAAATTTCAGGTAACGCCACTTGAAACGCAAATGTACGTGAAAGCTGACTTTAAGACTTTGGACAGTGAGCATCGTTCCAGAATTTTGACCTCCTAGTTCTCTGGCTTCCGGATAATTTTTGTGCCAAAACCTGCATGTGATCGTTTGTGACGTCGCGTCATACTTGGGAGCTAAATTTGAGTTTGTCAGGCCCATGTACAGGCAGAAAACGTTCTCCTAAAGTCTTCAGCCTCCTAGCTCTTTTGGCTCCCGATATAATAATTTTTCCCGCTAAAACTTTCGTGGGTCGTATGTGGGCAGGGAAAATTATCCTAAAGTTCTAGCTCCCCAGCTTTCGCGGTTCCCCAAATATGATTTCCCAGAATCTAGAAAAAAATATGCACCATCGCACCGACTAATCACGCCCCTTCCCTCCCAATCACACTGCCGGTTCGCTGCCACCCACCCTCAACCAGGTCGCAGAGCGCTCGAGGTCTGGGTAACGCTACACAGCGCTACTGGCAAAATGCTACGCAACGCTGACAGGCGGCGCCTGAATACCGTTAGCAGAGAAACGGGGATCTCTCACAATGATGCCCGAGCCGAGTTTTTACGCGTTTTGTGCTGTGTAACAGCGTCACAAAACGCATATTGTCACAGGGTTGTCTGTGTGTGTCCCACATTTTGTCCCGCACTTTCAACTCGGGAACCACAAAAGCTAGGCG
>UYRT01000140.1:0-12753 GCA_900617915.1 Gongylonema pulchrum
AGACAGCCTCTTCCCAATATGCGTTTTTGCAATTTACATATATGCAAAAACGCATAAAAAACCGTTCATGCAGTTAACCCAATTCAAGTTTTGTGCAAAAACGCATGATCGCAGCGGCTCGCCTGATGCCTGGGTTTTTATGTGTTTTTGCATATATGCAAATGCAAAAACGTACGTTGTGACCATCTCGGTGTGCGCGCGTGTATGTGTGTTTGTGTGTTTGTTCGCGCCTGTCCGGGTATTTCAGTCCAACAGCCACGCAAGCTCCGGTGCCAAAATTTTGGTAGTGGATCCCTCGGCTAAGTACTACCTCAGGACCGCTGCACCAACCCTCACATACATCTGGGCCCCGCGTATGACCACGTGGGGATTTTTGGAGGGAAAACTGCTAACTCCAAAACCGGAAAAGCTTTGAGGCCGAAGTTTTCAGGGGATGTCTACTATCCTTGTGCAACTCAAAGATTTCAAATCTGGCCCCCATACGTGTGTTTTTTTCACATTTGACCCTATGATTGATTTCGGCAGGAAATCGCTAACTCGGGGACCGAAAAAGCTGAAATTTTGATATGTTCCCCGTCTAGGTAGGACTCGAAGATCTCAAATTCAGCCCCCAAGCCAGCTTGATTCTTACATGTCCTTCCTTCAAATTTTTTGGCGGGAAAGTCGCCAACTCCGGAACAAGAAAAGCTGGAAGGCTGAAATTTCCAGGAGACTTTCCCATCCCTCATTTAACTTAAAGTTATCAAATTCAGCTCCCAGGCTTACGCGTTTCTCACCTCCAACCCTGTTAAAATTTTTGGCGGGAAGAATTGCTAACTCAAGAACCAGAAAAACTGGGGGCTGAAATTTTATGAGGATGTCCCTAGACTCCGTAAAACTTAAAGATATCAAGTACAGCTCACAGGTGCGCACGATTTTCACGTATGGCACCGCGAAAGTTTTTGGTGGGAATATTGCTAACTCGGGGAACAGAAAAATTGGAAAGCTGAAAATTTTAACGGAATGTTTCCTGTTCAAGTGTCGCGTAGTTGCACAACTAAATTCCAGTATACCACAGTTTTTACCTGCTGGGTTTCCGAGCGATCGCATTACAACACTGCAAAAGCGCATGATCGCACGGACCCATCCGTTGCGCGTTGCCATTCATTTGTTAAAAGTTTATCATTCGCATAAAAGTCGTCCAGCACCAATACAAACTTACAGTCTTGGATGCGTGTTCATTTTAGGCCACATTCCCAGCCACAGCTTACGGGGCGCGATATTACTTTCTCATCATTTTATGAGGCTCCCGGGCAGACGCTGTACTGGAAAATGCCTACTCAGTTTCTTGGTAATAAAGTGACCAGCTACGGTGGAACTCTCAAATACGTCGTCAAGTATTCGGGTACGGGACCGCTCAATACCGATGCTGATGTCATTTTGCGAGTATGCATTTTTTCTTTTTTTGAACATATTGCTCAAAAGCAAAAAGGTATTTTTAAAGCATTCGTCAGCTGATGTGCATTATGAAGCAATTTTTAGGGAAACGATATCGTTCTGCAGTACAGGAGTAGTCAACCAACTTTTGCTGACCGTGAAAATGTGGTGGAAGTGAAACTCTTCGAGGACCAGTGGCAACGAGTGGACGGGCAAGCGGCAACTCGAGAACATCTGATCATGGCCCTAGCTGACCTCGATGCGCTGCTCATCAAAATGAGTTATTTGGACGAATGCTCATCATCATCCTTAATTAGCGTTTCCCTTGATTATGCCGAGCCGCATCCGACCGGTGGCCAGATCGCTTATGAGGTATACCTTCCTGTTTCGGTTGTCAATTCCTTTCGACTAGCTCTTTTTAGTGCTCATCTTCGCATCTCTATTCTGTGTTTCAGGTTGAGCAATGCCAGTGCCCACCTGGGTATGTCGGTACTTCTTGTGAAGACTGCGCTCCTGGTTATTCTCGTACTGGAGGCGGCTTGTATTTGGGTCTTTGTGAACGTTGTGAATGTCATGGGCATGCTTCTCAGTGCGATAAGGTTTTTTTTTACCTGCTGACGTGAAAGATACGTTTCGGCTGGAATACGTGGTTTGGCTGTAATTCAAGTCTACTTTATCAAATACACAACTGACAGCTAAAAAGACATTTCAAAGAAATTAGTTCGTTTTATTTCCACAAAGGTTTCTTAGACAGAAGCAAATAACAAGGCTTTAGACAATTCGGGATATTTTTGATTTGTTTTGAGCATCACTACCTCATCTCGAACGCTTTCAGTTCCAGATCATAGTACTTTATTAACCTGGAGATCAGATGTCTGTTAGTTTATTGAAGGAAAAGGAGCATACAAAAAGTAAAAGCGCTCGGATCTTATGAATATGTACGCTCAAATCGCCTAAATCTACATTTTTTTAAGGCGAACATTTTTTTTAATGGTTAGCTAATAAATGTAGCTGCATTTTTTCTGTCAGAGAGACTACTGACTACTGCGTTTTGTTGCAGCAAGAAAATTTTTGAAATTTTTCCTGACACTACTTATGGACTGACCGATATTCAGCGTTGAAGCTTTGGTTAAGTAGTTTTGCTAACTTAAAGCTACCCAAGCACAAATACACACATATACAAGCAAAAAACAAACATGCTAGCAACACACATATATGCAGATATCACACACACACACACACACACACACATATATATATATATATATATATATATATATGTATACACACAAATCAAACTTATCCCGACTTATTGCCTCTACGAAATGCGCTTTTTAATTGAGATAAATTAGCGTCCCGCACTGTAACATTAACTTCATTTATGAGTTTCTGTGTTAGCGCGATGTGGCTATCCGGGTAAGCGATCGCATGACATTTTTAATCGTAGCATGATTTTTTGGCCTGTGTCATGTTTTTGAACAGACGAAAACAGTCCACAGCTTTCTTCATTTGTGGTTTGAAAATTGGTAGGTAGAATACCCAGAACTGGAAAGCGAGTTTCAAACTGTTCATCCCGTATCGTTTACTGGGAATATTGAATGCAAATTTCCAAATTCATTCTGCCCTGTTCTTGAGTTACTACTTCCCGGTCTAAATAGAGAGTTCGAAATTCGATCCTTATAAAGTGAATTAAATCCTCAGTACCCTGAATTGACAGCTTTTCTGATTATGAATAAAATCAGATTGTGCGTTGAACTGTCTAAAAGCGTTATTCATCCCGAATCAGCTTTCTCGAGGTCGGTAGCGTTATCCATTTCGAATCAGCTTTTGAGGAAGATTTCCAAATTTATTACCTAAATTATACAAAAGCAAATTCACAGAAATGAAGAATTCACTAGGTCTAGAAAGGGTTGAGAGTTTTCAGATCTTTAGTAGAAATTTATTGTCTCGAAATTATAAAAATTTTAATTTAACTGAAATCTTTGGCTGTGCATACGTGTTTAGGAGCACGGATTCTGCATCGATTGTCAACACAACACGGAAGGTGATCAGTGCGAACGATGTAAGCCGGGATTCACAGGTGATGCCCGTCGCGGTACTCCACATGACTGCCAGCCAGCGGCTACTCGACCCGCTTGCTTATGTAATAATCACTCTCCTCGTGGATGTGATTCGTTTGGCAGATGCTTGGTTTGTTATCATCTTTTCTATTTTTCTTTCTTTTCGGTGCCGTCGTGCACGCTGTAATATTTTGAAACATCACAAATGTAACACTACAAAACATAGTACATTTTTATTCTCATGAATTCAACCCAGGCTGGAACGCACCAGGCGGGCGGTCATGCTTTTTTTGCACTTTTCATGCTGTCACTGAAGTCCATATTTACAACTGACATGCCACATAGCTGCATAGCTAACTTCGCAAACTTCGGGAGTTAATATGTTACAGGGATAGCTATTGTGATTCCTTGCGATTTTGCGATGTCCCGACAAATGGGAAGTTGCTGGTCCGCGAAAAAGGCCTCACTAGAACAGTTAAACTTGAAATCTTTTAGTAACAAATGAGTAGAGAATATTCTCTTAAAATTAAAGCCTTCCAGTTTTTCTTATTCCCGAGTTAGCAGTTTTCCCATCAAAATTTTCACGTGTCCATACGTGAGTACCGGGTAGTATACTGAGGGGATGAATTTAAAATCTTTTGGTCGAGCATGAATGAGGAACAATCCCCTAAAGTTTCAGCTTTCTAAGTTTTCTCGTTCCCGGGTTAGTGATTTTCCCGCCAAAATTTCCACGTGCGCGCTCGTGGGCCTTTAGCGCTTTTAAACAACTGATTTTGGTCGTGCGTGAATAAGGGACATTCCCCTAGAGGTTCCGGCCTCGTTTCCGAGTTAGTGACTTTTCCAAAATTTCCACTTGCTCGTATATGAGCCCGGAGCAGTCCTAGGTAACTGGATTTGAAATCTTTTGGTCATACATGGGTAGGGACCCTAAAGATTCAGCTTTCTAGCTTTTTTCGTCCCCGAGTTAGCAATTTTTCCGCCAAAACTTTCACGTGCTCGTACGCCAGATATGCATAAGAGTTGATGCCGCGGTCCTGAGATGGCACTTGGCTGGGGAAAACACGCTGGCAAAATTTCAGCTTCGAAGCTTGCGTGGTTGGCGAGTTGAAATATTCGGACAACGAACATACACACAAACACACACACACACACGAACACACACAGGATCGTTGCAATATGCGTTTTTGCTGCCTGTTGCAACGTTGCAGCGCTGCGCGGCAAAAACGCATAAAAATGCATAATAAGAAAATTTGCAGCTTTGCGAGCATAACACTGAAGGATATCACTGTGAGCAGTGTAAGCGTGGATATTACGGCGAGGCTACACGTGGTACCCCCTACGACTGCACTCCTTGTCCGTGCCCGTAAGTTAACTTTCTACATCTACATGCCCGTAAGTTAGCAAATACTGTGGTTGTACAATGCTTCTCAAAAATCTGGGCTGAAAGTTTTAAATCAGAATTGTTTTTTTCTTTTCAGAGGCGCATCGGACTGCTTCTTGGATGCTTATGGACAAGTGCAGTGTAGAAACTGTCCTGCGGGCTTGACTGGACGCCTGTGCGATGAGTAAATTTATCAGTTTTTCCCTTTTCATACTTCTTCGTTGTTGCTGCAGTGGTGCAAAACGTATTTTGTCGAAGCTCTGTCATGTGTCCATACCTTCCCCGCTACAGCAGCATACGCGTGCATACATATATGTGTGTGTTTAATCCGAACAAATATGCGCACGCATTTGTTCGAATTCTTGTTCTGTTTTTTCAGCTGAGCAACCACAAAGCTGGGAAGCTAAGATTTTCTTGCCCGTACTCAAATTTAACTTTCACATATGTCTAGATTTCAAGTACGAAGTTTTAGCGAAGAAATTTTTACTAACTTCGAAGCCAAAGAGGATAGAAAACTAAAATTTTGGGATGCTTCATATGGCTTACGTGCGGATGCATGAAAATCAGTTGGGAATTTGCTGGCATCTTATTAAGTCTGGTAAGCAGAACTGGAAGAAACGCATGGTTGCGTCTGCAAACTGATACGCGCCAGCATTTTTTAAATTAATTCGGATTGAGCTTGTTGTCTTGGTAATTTTTTCGCGAATTTCGGCGCAGTTTGATCCTTACGTGCTGCTTCTTGCATTTTCACCACTATGTAGCCGCAAAAACAGTATAGGAGTGAACTGACTGTATGCGGGGATTTCATTTCGGTGACTAATTTCCATTTGTTCCACCTTTCCTGTTTAAAACCTGAATTATATTTCTGTCGCACTTCTGGCGAAGAGTTCAATTTACGGCCAAAAAGTGTGCGTAAATTATGATTAAGATCAATGGATTTAGCAGTTACTAAAGCTCGGTGTGGCAGTGCAAAATGCACTCGTTTGTGTATCTGTGTGAAAGTTGCGAAAATCATCGTCGTACAAAAGTAGCGGGTTTATTCTTCCAATTAGATTTTGAAACGCAGGCGTAAGCTTACTGGCTTCCAGTCTGCATCTAATTTCATGTTTAGCACCATAAATCAGTGTATTAACCCCTTTCTTATTCCTCCCCTCCCCCCTCCTCTCCCGTGTCCCTTCTACTTCCCTCACTTTCCATAATCTCTGTTTCCCATGCCCACTTTTAAGCGACGTTTCAGCTCTTTTCCAATCGGAATTTCAGTCCCTTTCCTTTTGTTGCGACTCTTCATGATCTAAATTAATATCTTTGATCTTTTTCTTTCCCACCTGCTTCTACCTCTACTCTATAACGCGGAAAGACAAACCAAGCCATTGCGACTCGCCGAGCTGAGCTGAGCCTCGTTTTAATGTCTGGAACACTTTGAGTTGCCAAATATTTCTGGCATGTTTTTATCATAGACAGTTGTTTTAACAACTGTCTATGAAAAGTTTTCATAAATAGGAGCAAGATATGCACTTGCGCTGGTGTTACTTTATCAAAAACTACAGGTGTGCGCCTGGTTATACACGTTCACGTACGCGAACACGAGTGGAGGAAGGGCGTAGTTGCGAACCGATCGGACATGTCGAACAGACAAATATTGTATTTGTACCGACTCCAGAAGGTGACCGCTCACGCAGGCGGCGTCTTCGCTCGCAGCGTAGTCGCTTGCAGCGAAATCGTCGTTACCATAATCAGCATCAGCGTCACTGATAATTATTCATTTTTTCACAAATTTCAATATTTTTGCTCGTTTTGAAGCGCTATTTTTTGTCCGAGTTTCATACCATTTGTGTCGTTTGTCCTCGTCTTGCTGCTTTTTTACCGCTTTTTGCTACATAAACGCAAAGGGCTAACTGCAGACCCCAATTCCGACATTTCTTGCATTTTTAATTCAGCTAAAAAATTTCTACATTTTATGAAAGAATATTTGTGTTTTGTATTTTCTTTTACTAATTAGATTTTTAGATAGCGGAGAAATGGGCCTAATAATTCGTTTCACGTTGGGTCTAGCAATTTCAATATAACTGATGTCAGGGTTTGCATTTTGTTAACTAATATCTGTTGATTGAATGCAGACACCTGGTCAGTGCCTGATTCATCCTTCTCGTGAGGAGAATGCTGTCCTTTGTCGCTTCATGTTCACGGCTCGTCATTTCATGTGAAACTGCCAATTAACAAAACTGCTCCTTTTTGTGCCTTTTGTCATCACTGTCCGGTAATAATGTGTTTTGCCTCCGTGTTTTCATTGCTCACAAAATCCACACCTTTGTATTTTTATTTCTTGTCATAATAATATGATGTAATGGTAATAATAATATTAATCGTAATCCGTTGCAGCTGCCATAATATGAAGTTCTTTGGCATGAAGTCTTAGAGCATGATGCTTCAGTGGAAAACATGTTGGTCTGGGGAAAGTTAGAAGAGTAAACGAAGGAACTTAAATTTAGGCCATCAGAGCATGGTTAGGCTGTTTGTTTAGTTACGCGCAAATTTTAGACCGCACACCTTTGCAATTTTTTTAGAGATATCCAGAAAATAAAATTTCTTCGGAAAAAAAGATGAAACTAAAACTCCGTGACAAGTATGAAACTTCCCTGATTTTGAAAGCTCGCCACAAAACTTGTTTGCTGCTCTTATTTGATTTTCTGACCAAAACAGCACATGTTCCTCTGGCTTATCTTTTTTGTTTCTGTGCTGTTCTGTGCCATTCTTCACGTTTTTTTAGAAGCTGTTAAACTGTAGGTCATCAGGAGCACTCACCACGCAGTACACTTGCACGCACTTCACGTTGAGCGTCCCAAAAATCGAATAAACAACCGCCAGTTGCGGTTGTTGATGCAGTTCCCAGTTCGCTTATCTGATCAGCATAAAAAGTAAAAGCATGCATTCCTTCGACTGAGAAGGTTTAACCTGTTAAGTGGCTGACGTAAGCAGTATGCACAAGGTGCATGGCAGCCTCACCGATATCGCTTCTCAGCATCGTTTGCATGCACATTTTCAAATTGACAAAAAAATAAGAAAAATTTGTCTTGGTTATCCGGATCATTTCTGGAAAATAAATATATATTTCAGCGTATGGTCCACCACTACGAGTACAGATCGATCCCCCGAAGAATTTGCATGTCCCGGTTGGCGGTAGAGCGCGCTGGTACTGCCGAGTCGTTGGGCAACGGGTACTTTCCTCTTATTTTACTTCCACATTTTACACTTACGCGTTTTTACATCGGTGATCCAGCAAAAATGTGTCAAAACAAACTCGTGCTAGTTATAGTACCAATTTACTCTTGCAACCAGTTTTACTTATTTACCGCCCGTGCTCATCGCCAGAGAACGTGAAATTGAGCTTGCACACAGAAGCACCAGTTGTTCGAATTGCAACGCTTTCGCCATCCTCCTTCTCTGTAATTAGAAAAGAAAGCAGAAATTTTGCAAGAGCCGGCACTAGTAGTATAGGTCATTCTCAACTACTGCCTAAGCCTTGCGCACAAATGCAGTGAACTTGATGGGGCATAGTTATAGGCAACCTCTCTTCACAGTAATCATGCACACGGGAGTTTGAGATTTAACGTGGTCCCAAATAACGTAATACTACCGTTCAAATCTGATGCTCCCCCTCTCTCACCCGATCCCTTAACTCTCGCCCCGCCTCCGCATGTAGGAAAAGACTAACGACAACATTTCCAATATATGCTCACATATCAAACTGTAAAGCAATGGCCAGTCATATTGTTACCGTTCTTACTGCTAACGTTGGTACTGCTGTGCAAAGACGCTTGATCGCACCAAAAACACTAGTGCGCGTTTCTAATTGGGTTTTTAGTGTGAAAAGCAAAAGTGGCAGTTTATGCAAAACAGTAGCCTATGCAGTTTTTCTTTATTTCTGCAATCAATTTTGATCAGCAAAATGCAAACTTAGATAAAAAGACAGTAAATTTCAGCTAAATGCTCAATGTACTCAGCTGGAACAACCAAACTTAGTATAGCAAAATGCAGAATTTTGATATGAGTCAAAGGACAAGTCCATGCATTAAGTTGAGAAGTTGTGAAGTGGCATCGCACCGTTCTAGTCAAGAAGCTTAAAATTTGTAAAACTGCTTTGTTAACACGAAAGAAAACAGAACGAAATGGAAAACCGGGTCCTTTCAAATAGTGTTTTATAAGTTTCCTTTGGTTCCATTTGACAATATACTTCAGTCGTGATAATGTGAATATTGCTTGCTTCAGTCTTAGATGCCTTTTCTTTTCAGTAATAGGTGAAGTTTGAAGCGCGGGTGTTCAAACGTTTTTTAGGTGACTTCCTCATCTTGCTGCTCATAAAAAGCAAGATTCACTGGCAGCAGTAATGGCAAAGTAATTCTTGAGCAGCACCGGTAACCACTGCAGCAATAAGGGTTTAAGTTTCAGTACCTTTGCTCTACTCTTTATTGTTCATCGCACGGCTCAGTAGCGTTTTCTTCGAAAATTTCGTAAATCATGGAAAATGGGCTCTTCGTCACCGGATCCTTATGGTGTTCCTGAAAAGTCTGCATAACCGGTGACGAGTGTTAACGATGGAAAAATCTCATTATACGGTTTCCTACGTTGCATTTTAGTTATCTTCCTCATCTCGCTTTTGCTTTTCACTGTCATAGGCGCTCAATACACACGATTTACTGCATTTTTTTTAGTTGTGAAAAAATTCATTTATTTCTCAGGTGGGGGACAATCTGCTTCCATAATTTAATTTATGAGCCAAGCTGTCACTAGTGGGATCGCTTGTGTTTTGTTTCGATTCTAAATTGTTACTTGCCGGTCTAGCGTGTGAAGGACTCAAATCTTTTCCCAGACGTTGCGAGGTGGAAAGATTCATCAGTGGCTGTGCGAGATGCACCTCCAGTTTGTTTGAGACTATCACTTAGAATAAGTTATGATCTAAGCTGGAATGACACCTACGAGAATTGCTTTATCGCTTAATTTCATGATTTCCTTATTCTTTTTGCTGTCTTTCACCTGTCATTTCATTTACAACTGAACTGTTTAGATGTTTTTAACGATTTATTTATTTTTCAGATGTTTTCTTTCGCTTAGAGTTTGGATTAGCGGTGATGGGATAACTAGCAGGGTGCGGTGCCACTCACACTGTAGATTGCACATGGTTCTGACTGTCAGTGGTGATAACTTGTTATGTAGCTTGCTGTTGGGCATAGTGAGAGTCGAAAGGTTACCAATTCAAAAGGACTGTGGCGGAAGGAGCACTCATAGCACTTTTAGCAGTTAATCAGTGCGTAGTAGAAGTAATATAGATTAATGTGGCATGTCCTGTTCTGGTAAAGCGAACTAGCTTAATTTTAGTATTTCATGCCTGCATTGACAGCCTTATTTTGAATAAGACCTATTCTAATCGGAAATGACATTTTTTCCTGCTGTGCCTTTCCTTCTTTCAGCCCTTCTTCAAGTGCTTAGACAAACCATTTTTTAAAATTTTGATGTGAAAATTTATGCTTTTGAGCAACTCAGTTTAGCACTTTTTGGGCAACTTTAATGCCGTTCCGACTAAAACCAATTTTCATCGTTTCCATCCATACAAATACAACTTTAGTGCTTGCTTGAAAATAAAGAAGCGACCATCTTCCTGGACAAGGCACTGCTATAGCTCATTAGGTCGAGTTACTGCTACACGAATATGAGGTTGGATTGCCGAAAAGTCACTGATTGTGCATTTGAGCCAGAGCCTCTTGGAAGGATGTCTCTCCGTGAAGTATGCTTACTGCCCTAAGAAACCGATCTCCCTCATTTTGTTTTCTAATTTGGCGCTTGGTTTCTAATGAGCTTATACATCGCCATACGGCTGCTCCGTGCCTTAAGCACACATTTGAACCGTGAAGTGCAAGTAGAATCAGTCGAGATAGAAAACATGAAATTTTGAGCGTAAGTGAAAGGGAGTTTTGTTCTTTCAAACGGATTGAGCCACCAAGGATTTCAGCTTAGGATGAGAAAAGGCGCATGGTGATGCATGGGTTAGTTGTTTAATCCAGAAAAACCTTTCTTTGATTTCGAATGAAGATATTCGAAAGCAATCTAAATCTAAACGACAATCTCTGCGTTAAACTGCCGTTCTTCTATCATTTGTTTTCTGCTTTGCGCTTTTACTACTGCATGCTGTGAAATATGTCATACAAAAAGTATATCTGTTTCTAGGCCCCTGGTATTCGACTACAGTGGTCCAAAGTTGGAACTGCAGGCTTACCGAGCAATGCAGCACAATACGATGGGGAACTGATTATTGATGGAGTACGTGATTCCGATGCTGGACAGTATCGTTGTACAGCTAGTGGTGACCACCAGTTCGCCACCGATGATGCTACGCTGGACATCTCCAGTGCAAAACAAGGTTACGCAATACCCTCCTGGTCTGTTTGTCTGTAAAATCGTTGAAAAAGAGTGATGCTATAAGCAAATTACAAATAGTACAAAAAAAGAAGTATAAGTTCAGTGTTGATTGAAAAATTAGGTAAAAATTAATGTGACTGTTTTCAAAGTACATCTTTTGCGGTTTGTTTCACCTGTTTTTGTTCACCTTGTTTGACATGGGGCCTCGTTGATTAGTTGCTATAGTGCTTCCTTGCTTCGTTTAAGTGGCTCAATTACACTTTCAGATCGATGTGCCGTTTGATGCGGGAAAATTTTGATGTAGCAAAAGCTTTGTAAGCTTATTTTCCATGAAAATTGCAACATATTTCATTCTATTTTCAGACAGCAAACAGAGCTGTTTTGTGCCTTTGCATAACTTCATTAATTTAGATGGAGGCGGCCCGCCTCTGGTGATGGTTGACCCACGAGAACAAACGGTAAATGAGAACGAACCAGCAACAATTCGGTGCTGGGTGCCCGGTTTAACGACATGTGAGCTTACCTGGCACAAGGAGGAGGTCGGCGGATCTCTTCCGTACGGTGTGTATCAGAGTGGCGGAGTGCTGAAAATTCCTCGAGCGCAACTTCAAGATGCTGGCAATTACATTTGCACTGCCCGAAACGAATATGGCGTTGGGAAGTCGCCACCAGCACGGCTGAATGTCAACCGTCGTAAGTTTTGCGGCAGTCTTCTGTTATCCTAGTCTTTTAATGAACCCGGCGGTAAGCATTAATGAGCTTGCAACACTTCACAGATCAGACTTTCGCTGTCACTAACCCCTATTTTCGAAAACAGCTTGTGGCTGAAATAGGAACGCGTATCAGTTTAAATTTTATCACGTACTCCTTGTTACTTACTTGGCGGATGGCAGACTGTGCGGATGATTCCCATTCGCGTCCAATCTGTATTTATAGCTAAGGAATGAAACACAAACTGATTTGCCTTTTTCTGCATGCAGAATTCTCATGCAGCTTACATTATATAGTGTTTTCAAGTTTATTCCTCCTTTTTGGCTATATCTTTTGCTGCTACTGTGATAACACTATTGTGTTCACGTCATTTATATGCGCTTTCGCATATATGCAAATTGCAGAAACGCATATTGGGATGAGACTGTCTGTGTGTGTATGTGTGCGTGTGTGTGTCTGTGTGTTCGTACATTTTGTCACCCACTTTCAACTCGAGAACCAGAAAAGCTAGGAGGCTGAAACACTGGGAGTATGTGCCATACCATGCGCGACCCTCCCGCTTTAATTTCATCCCCCTTGGACGCCAGAGTGCTGCGAGACGCTTTAAAAAATATGCAGATTTTTTGGCAGGAAAGTGATCTCGGGAACCACATGAGCTAAGAGGCTGAAACTTTGTAAGGAAATTCACTATGCACGTACTAGCTAAAGATTTCAAATTCAGCCCCAAGCTATGCGTGGTACTCACGTAAGGGCGTATGAAAGTTTTAGGGGGGA
>UYRT01000141.1:0-12739 GCA_900617915.1 Gongylonema pulchrum
TTCGATGGGCTGAATTGCACAAAACGCATGATCGCACCGGGTAGTCTGGTGCGCGTTGCTATTTATCTTGCTTTAACGCGTTGCGAAGGACTCCTGTTAGTTGATAATGATAGCATAGGAGGTGTGAAAATTATCGTGAACGGAGCCTTTTCACGAAAATGGACCGAGAGGGAATCGAACCACTACTCTTCACATTGGATGGGACATTCTATCCACTACACTACGGCCCTTTGCCTTCACAGTCAGCCCAGCACTATTGCGTATCTACCTTTCAAGACAGGATACACCTTTCGTTTCTTGGCTGTCTTCCATATTTCTTCTTTATGGTGGCTTCTTTTTTGTCGGCTTTTCGCGGGTTTTCAACGGTAGAAGTAGAGATATCGGATTGCGATTATATAGAGATATCAGATTGCGATGATATCTCTATCAGATTACTGTGGAAATTTGCAATGATTAAGGAGATATCAGTCAGGATGGTGGTTTTGAACGCACAGTAGAGCATAAATGAAGTGGATTTCGGTTCCTCAGAAACATATGTTGGTTGTTTGTTGGTACCCCATATCCTAAAAACACTGGCCGTTTTACCGCATTAGCACCGGTCACTGGATGTGCTCCGTGGGATGGCGATATGAGGATATCAGGCGGTTCCACCTAGGAATTAAAAACCTAGTTAGTGCGATATTCTCATGAAAGCTGTCTCTTCATAACTTCATAGAATTACTGTTCTTATCGTATTTTAGTTTCCTCTTCTTCCACCTGCTCTATCACTCCTACTTCTTTCATGATATTCAATATTTTCTCTCCTTCTTACTCCCTCTATCTTTTCCTTTCACTCATCCTTCATGCAAATTAGTTACATGTCCTTTCAATACATGGCGGGTAGGAGGCTGTACTGACGATTCCCACTGCTACCCGCATGCATAGTCCGGTCTGTGTGTACAGCTAAGGGATGAAACACAGAGACTGCATCGAAAAATATCGCCCCATTACATCTAAAAGATAAAGGCACCACAAAACATCACCTTACATATGGCCTGCGTACAATCCTGTTGGTCTATTATTCCAAGTGGCATCCTGCATATCCCCATTTTAGATATGCCATTTATACTGCGTATGCATACCATCTCGTCGGAATACTTTTTACGAGTACCATCTGCTGTACGTCACATCTAGCGCTCTTCACGTTGCGAGAACTCACCCAGAGTTCCGCTGTGCGGGCCTACAGTCCATAGAAAGTGCTAGACCTGTACAGGTGGTGAAACATTTGGTTTGGTTGCAGTTTGGAATCGGGTTGCCCCGAGATCGCAGCCCAAATTGGGCGGTGAACTTCATCTGAGGCTAAATACGGCCACAAGACCGACAGCAAACAAAAGTACCGTGAGCAAAAGTTGCAAAGAAATTTGAGGAGAAAGTTCAAGAGGATTCTTGTTTGTGTTTTTGTCACTCATTCGTACTCGCCTCGACTCCTTCCTTCCCTCAAAAGTATCTCTGCACATTCATTGGTATTCACTGATAAGCCTCAATTTAATCAGGATGAATTTATACCCAGTTTAATTTCTGCTAATTACAACTTCATATTGTTAGCACTGGTGTATGTGCTTGTACGTAAGGGTGTTTGTGTGTGTGCATGCGCATCTGTGTATGTAGTTGTTTTTATTTGGCATGTTTTGCATGTGTGTACGTATATATCCATATTTGTGTGTGTGTGCATGTGTGTGTGTGTGTGCATGTGTGTGTATGTGCATGTTTGTGCGTGTGTATGTGCATGTGTGTGCATGTGTATGTGCATGTGTGTGTCTGCGTTTTTATTTGTATATATGCATGTGTTTTCGTGTTTTTTCGTGTGAGTACTTGTGTATAAATGTGTGTGTGTGTCTGGATGCATGTGTATGTATGTCTGCTGTGTATGTGTTTGTGAAATTCATTGGGCAGGTGCTATAATTCTATGAAAATCCTTTAATCCGGGGATTTCCGGATGTCCAGTTAATGTGCCCGTTCGTGTTCATTTTGTGCATTATGTATTGTTTGCAAAACATGCCAAATATTATATTATTCTATCTATTATGACATTGATTACATGCTAGTGATTGGGCTCCGTGCGGTGGAAAAAACCTTTTTTTCTTTTTTAAGTTATTTATATGTAGTATATGTAATTTTATTACTTTTAATAATAATTATTTTTTATTTCTCGATAATTTTTGTGCGTTTTTGCTGTGCATAGAGATCATTCCTGCTGTTAGCAATCTGCAAGTTTAGCGCAAAAATGCATGAGCGCACCGATAAGCCTAGTGCGTTGCAAGCTGGCTTTTTGTTGTGGCCGCCTGAATTGCAACTCTCACCATATTCATTACTCTTTCCCTATCAGTTTTTGTGTGCAGATTTGGTTCCCTCCGTTTCCCCTTTTCCGCCCCGCCATTACTTCGCCTTCCCTCCTCCTCGTGCCTCATCTCATTATCTTCCGTCTTATTCAAATTATCTTACGCATAGCTATACACAGATTCCTACGTACGGCTGCCCTCGTTGCTACATCGGTGACCTTCGAGGAGGTATCATCGCCTTTCCTCTCTCTCTTTGTTCGTTTGAGGAAAAAACGGACAAAGAATTTTTTTTGGCCTATTTTTTTGTCTCCTAAATTTTCACGAAATTGTTTTCGGCTTCACTGGGGATACAGCTCGTGCACACTAGCACTGAAGTGTAGTTCTTAACGTACATCTGCTCTATAACTTGGTGAGGCGTTTTTTGCATTGAGCTGATCATCACGTAATTTCTTCTAATCGGCCGTTGCCTTATCTGTACTTCATTTTTATGCCCATTCGATCACTTATATTATGCCATTTTTGTTGAAATTCGAAAATTGTTCAAGTGAAATCAATAAAGTAAAATTTTAACATTTATATTTTGCCATTTTTCGGTGAAATTCGACGACTTTTTGTGTGGAGTCAATAAAGTTTCATTTAGTCATGCCAGTATTTCGCTTTTCTCCCAATTCGTCTGATGACCCATGTAATTCCAGGCCCAAAAACCTGTTTTACACAGGATCCGTTCGTCCCCTCCCACTTCCCCCTCCCTCGCCCCCGCTCTCCCCATTCATTGCAGTCGTTTTGAAGACAGCAAAGCTTATGCTTGATTTGTGCCTTCGGGTGCTTGATTCGTTTCGAACGATGATGTTTTTCACTGTTCCGTTGAGCTTAATCAAAAGACATTGCCCAAATTAGCTTCGAAAAATTTGCAAATGTTACAGAAATTTGAATTTCATTGAAACCTCAACAGCGCAAATTCGTCATTTTTCGCACAGCGATTTTTTGAGATTCGAAATACGTGTTTTTTGCCTTTCATAAAAGTTCTTTTTTATAGTTTTATTTCTCTTTGCTTATTAAAAGTACCATTTCCTACACACCTTTCAAGAATAAGGTGTTTTTACTCAGTGTACACGTATTTTGTCCTTGTTTCAGTGAAGTAATCTTATATCAAACGTCTGCAGTCGACTTATGCGAAAAAACTCTATTTTCTTTTTATAGAAAATTAAAGATTTTCGGTTTTTTGCCTTTTTCTGAATTCACGCCCAATGCGTCATTTCCTTTTTCCCTTTTTCCTTCATCTGTCTCTCCTCCCTCTCTCTCTCCCCCTCAATAGGATAACCCATTTTCACATGTGAGCTTAGACATGCATGACTTAGCTTTTTGAGAAAAGCATATAACCAATGCCGTCGGCAGAATCAGTCTGGAATTGATTGTAAAATGAAAGCTTTTAGTTTTGTTTATTTTTCTTTTTGCACTCTCTTGAATTTTGCGTGCGCGCCGTGTTTTTTTTTTCTGTTTTTTTCCCCATTGCATTTTTCTGTACTATTTCAACGCTGTGTTGCAGATGAGCTACGGATGAAACCACTCAGCAAGTATTTTTCGGATACTCTTAGCGCATTTCCAGGCTTGGAAGCGCATCAGTTTTTCCAGATCCATGGTACGCTTTCCTTTTTTCTTGGTATCCGTCGTCCGGCTAATTTCCCCGGGGACGCATTATATTACTTTGTACTAATTAAAAATACATTTTGCTTTTCTCTGTACAAGCTAAACCAGTAGAGCTTTGTACATGCAACTCCCATATTTTGACTTTTTTCCGATGAATTATCAAAATTTTGTATAAATAAAGGTTTTGTTTCCAGGTTTTTTTTTGGCGCGGGGGAAAGCGGGGGTAGGGGGAGGGGGGAGAGGCGAGATTTTCTGCTAATATTGTCAATTGGAATTAGGAAAAAAAGGCAGTTGTAGATCGATTTAAACTCAACAAAAGAGTCGATTTTTTGATTTTTTCTGAAAACCCATTAAAGAAAAATTAAATGTTTATTAGCATTTAACCAGTTTTATACAATGAAGTCAGTACCTGAAATAAAACCCCGTCATTTTAGTATTATTTAATGGCACCCTGTAAATGGAGTAGTGTAATTTAATAAGCTTTAAGGGCAAATCGCAATTTTTTTTTAGCATAAAGGTAAGTTAAAATGAGATTGTAAACCGGTTCTTTGGTCATCCGATTGAAAATCCTATAATTTTTCCAATAAATTCATCCCAAATAACTTGCTTTTCCTCATTCTGTCCAAATCCAAAACAAGCTTTCCCCATAGCATTCTTTATTATATTTTTAATTGACTTGAGGAGCTTTTTCTTCGCTCTCCAGTCCAATGTGTAATTTTTTTAATAAGAAAAAGTATATTCTGTATGCGGCAATTAATGCCGTCCTGGCCTTTTCAACACGGAAGCAACATGTATGACGCATCTTTAGTGTGTAAATCTAACGGAGATCATTCAGCATTGCCTTAGTCATAATGATAATTACATGAAATACTTTGGGGCAGCTGTAATTTATAGCTTGTTTATTTTCCAGTTGCTTTGACCAGTGCTGCATCGCTTGGTGATTAGCTGACAGCCTTTACATCCATTTCGCTCCTGTAAGGGGTTATTAACGTAGCGTTTCTCCAACGGGAAGTACTTGGCAGGGTATTGGCCGTCATTTGATTCTTTGATGTATGTGTTGAGTACCACCACCTTGTCTCGGATGTTTCTACTTTTCATTTTCAGTGAGGCACTTTATCGACAAGGGAAAAGAGATGGAGTAGATATGTGGGGTGACACGATAGCGCAGTCAGCCCCACGCAGAAGATGTATTAGAAGGCAGCATGCTTGCCAATAAAAATTTACTAACGAGGTCCTGTCGCAGTGTTGAATTAAGAAGTACATGACTTAATGGACCGAAACGTCTTATCTCACTCTTATCTTCTCTCATTCGGTTCTCTCATGTTATAATCTATTGCGCCTTTGCCATTTGGGCTTCCAGAGTCAACCTGGTTGCTGCAGTCGGCTACAATCGGCTTACTAATTTTTTGTAAAATTTTGTTGTGTCGGGCTAAATTGATGTTGAAAAGCCAGTTTTGTATGAGTGTTCAGTTAAGTGCTCGATGGGTGTAGTGTTGGCCTTCAAAAGCACGGAGAGTGCCAATAATGACCAGTTTTCCGCAGTTTCATACTACTCGTTAGGTTTTTTTTTTCAACTTACATGCTAATTTGGCTTTCTGGTTCAGGATACGTTGAATTGCAGGTCTCCGCAAAAACAGTGTACATACGAAGCCAATCGTTGAATTGCGAATCTCATCGGATGTGTCTTTTGATGTTGTGCCGTCGCTCATTTTTTCAACATACTCGCTTTATACAAGGTAATTTGTGCGTCCATGTGTGTGTGTGTGCGTGTGTGTGTGCATGTGTGTATGTGTGTGTGTGTTTGTGTGTGCATGTGTCTTTCTCAAAACCAGAAAAATTGTTAGCTAAAATGAGGACCGGAATTACAAAGAAATCACCGCACTTTGAGCGTAAAATAAAATCGTCGTTCTACCGTTTGTGAAATATGATACAATTATTCATCGAATAGCACATATATGCACATTTTGCTTCAAATGCTATTTATTGTTGAAAAATGCAGTAAAATTAACAGCGAACTAATGTTAAAAAGAGAGATAAAATAGCGAAATAAATTTGAGGCAGTTAATACAGCATGTAGTATGTAATAAAAAAATAAAAGTATCATATGATGTATGTGAAGTTAGTATAAAAACAACTGAGAATATTAGTCATACAATTAGTTGTAGCGCCGTACATATACGACTTGATGGACCGAAACATTCCTGTTCAGAATTTAAATTCTAATTTTTTTTTTTGCATTACTAATTCCCCCATTTTTATTGCCCTGATATTTTTGCAAATACATCCCCAGTTTTGACTGTTTTTTTTTTTTATTGTTTAGTGAATTTGAATGTTATTATTAATGATGGGCTTTTTTATAAATTTTAATCTTTTGCTTTTTTTTTTGTTCCAGATGTGTGGATCAAAAACATACTCTGTACATAATCATTGATGCTCGCCAATGTTCCGATGAATGCCTTTATCGTTTTCTTGAAGCAGTTCGACCCGCAGCAGTATGTTTCCTTGTCTTTAGTATCATTTTAGTGGATTTTATCAGTTATTTCAATGGCATAATTAGTTGTTTTTTTTTTTTTTTTCAAATCAAAATTATATGTACTGCAGTCATGGCTTGATGGCACAATTGATTGCATCTTATGGGTTGTTGGCTCATCTCTACAAATTCTCGAAACAGCCATCACGACAGATCTCATTTTATCACGAGTTAGGGTAATATTTTTATGAGTTCCTCCTTCACGTTTAATTAGTCTGATCTGTTTGCCCTCTTAGCTCATCCCCATGCAATCAGCCCTTATCAGCACAAAAAACTGAAGTCTTTTCATGGTTGTTGTGATCAATTCTCAGTGAGATGAAGAAGAATGGGTAGTGGCTTTAGTGAGTTTAGTGAGTGTCACTGGTGAATTTTATAGCAGTATTTTCAGGAACGTTTATGATAGATTGTGATAAAAAACTATTAGAAGTATTTGTGGTGAGTGGTAAAAACTGCTTTTATTTATTAACTTTGTTAATGAAAATAAACACCACCACTATCACGCTAGAAGTCGAATGTTCGATTCCACTAGTGGGATATCTAGTTTTCTACAATTTGTTCATTTGTTTTGGTGGTAAATTGGTACTGTCAGAGCCGCCACTAGTTTTTATCTAAGCAAATTTTAAGCCATCGCCATCATTGCCAGCAGATGATTGCTACTGACAAATGCTACAACTGGGGCTGTTTCGGATTGACCTTGCCTATCAAAGAGGGTAGGTTATGGAGGGTTTCTGATATTTATTAAAATAATTGTGTTATGTATAGACGTATCTGTATTTCTGTACATATTAAAACTAAATAAAAAATTTGAGGACTTATACCTGTCTTCATCGTTCAGTGTTTTATTTCTCATTATTCTAGAATATCGTAACGGATATCGAAGGTATTGCGGGGCATGTTGAAACGAGCAATTTCTCCACGAATTTAAATGGCTTGATTGATCCCTCAGTTACGCAGCATTTTTTCCACTTGCGATTCGTTAGTTTTTTCGTTATTTTAAATGAAATTGTGATAATTCGTTAAAACAGCAACAGCCGGAAATTCGTGACGTTTATTAGTGATGCTAGTTTTCTCCAATGTATGATGCTAAAATCAGATTGCATTGTACTCTGTCATATCTTAATACGAGAATATTTGAATTAATTATAGTTAGTCCATTTCACCAATTATGCAGTTGACAAAGTTGTGTCTCTTCGAATGGGATCTGAAGTACATTTATATTGGTGTATTTCCCTTAATTCCTCTAATTCACCCATATATTGTCCACAGCATCTATACTTCATTACAAATCGACAGCAATTTTTTTCAGTAAATTGCTGATAGTATAGATAAAATATCTAAGTTATGGACAATATATGGGTGGATTACGATAAATATGCAAATCTATACCAAATCAAATTTTGATACGCTGCTAATAAGCACGTTGACGTTCATCCCGTTTTCGTAAGTCTGGGTTATTAAAGCAGAAAGGAAGCAGGAATTAGAATTTTCTAGGGATTAGAATTATGCCACCTTTCGTACCGGCATAATTAGGATTTCATATAGCTGGATGAGGGACAGATATTATATAGAACCTTAATCATCATGAATTAAATATCTCAAGAAAATCCATCATTTTTTTTCTTGACTACTTTTTCTTTTATTTAGGACTTCGGAACATGTTGAATTCTGTTTCTGATAATAAATCCAAAGATTTTACAGTTGCTTTTTATAATAATTTTTATTGATGAACAGACTGTTTGTTTTGATTTGCACTGAAATTTTTATAGTGTTTGGAGGAATTACTGAAAAGGACACATCGAACGGCAAAGCTGTACATGCAGTTACATGAAAATATGAAGCGGTTCAAAGCTCCCTACGATCTCAAAACCATCGATATTTCTTCATTGCGAATGCAAACCGATGAGTATGTCCCCTTTCTTCCTTAGCTTTTTACTGCTTTTTATGCTTTTATGTTTCCCGCATTGTGGAAGAAAAATTTCGGTTGTAGAGTCACCTGAAAAATCGTTTTCCCCTTTTTTTTTCGAAGATGCTTAAAAGCAGTTCGATTCCTTGACATGTGTTAGTAATAATTGGTCATCGGAACAAATGGATGAATCGTAAAAGAAATCGGTTATCTTGCCGGCAAAATCGAATCCTCGAACTTTAGCAAGAGGCAGGATTATCGCCATTGCACACCATGTCGACGGCGCTTCGAGAATTTATTTTTTCTAAATTCTGTTTTTATGCGTTTTTTGCAGCTATGCAGTGTGTAAAACGCATATTGACGAGAGATTGTCTTTGTGTGCGCTGGGCCTTTGTACCGATTTTTCATCTGGAGACCCACAAAAACTACAGGGCTGAAACTTTGGGGACTTAATCTATATGCACGTACGGACTCCCATCCCCAAAATGGGCGGTCTTACCCGCGTGTTACCCACGTAAGAGCCCGCCAAAGTTTTTTACGGGTAAGCTGCTAACTCGGGACAGACCATAAAAGTCGTCACACTCAATGAAATAGATGAGCAACTGCGCGATGAGCAGAGATAGCAGCATTCCTTAAAACACGACGAACGCTCGCAGCGCCTGTATCGCTTCATCGGTACTTTCAACACCAGTTTATTTTGAACCGATATTGATGCAGTCTGCTTTCTGCTGGCACTGACCACTGGTCATGTTGGAGTGAAATTCGCTTGTTTTAAAATCAGATTTAGCCTTCCGGGAAATTTGTTTCGCCTGGGGTGACTGTTGAAAACCGGTTTTCGGCGGTAGTTCTCCACAGATAATGATATAGCTGAACAGCAATGTGTGTACGTGTGTGTGCATGTGTTATTACAGATTGGACAAGCAATGGGCTGGTGTAAAGGATGAGGCAGATGTGGTGTTTTTGCGACACCGGGGCAAAATATTATGCGATGAGCTACAGACGCAATATCCTGTTCTTGAGCATCTCGATCCGTTTCTTTACTCGTATGCTTTCATTCATTCATTCATTCCTTCTCATTTGAATTCACAGCGATTACTATTCTTAAGAATTTTTTGCAAGTTAATCTATGATTTACTCGCTGGTATTTTTCAAAATTGCCATTAAAAATTTTCAATGGTGTAATTTGAACAGAGACATAATAGGAGATGACTAAAGAAGGGTACCGGCAAACCAAGCAAACGACAGCCACCTGGGCGACCTTTGATGAGGTGACACACATACAATCGGACAGGTAGTACGTAATAAAATGAAGGGTCTGGCACAGCTGCATCTGGTGTATGAGAGCATCCCAGTATCATTAACGTGAAATAAAAAGTGATATTTAAGGCAAAAATTGGCCAGGAATAATGAAAAATAGAAAAGACCAATGAATTATAAAGCGATGAAGAGAAAATCATAGAAAATTTATAAAAAATAAATTTTCGAAAACTTATAAAAAAATAATAGAAAATTTATAAAAAATAATGTCACAGTGTAATCAGATAATGAAGAAAGAAGTCAAAGAGGAGCGTTTCGATCCAGAAAATTTTATATATTCATATTCAGCACCAACCGAATGTGTGAATGGCCTTGTTATTCCTTTTATATATGCGTGGACGCAGGTAGAATGTTTGTTGGCTATGAAAGTGTAATGCTTTACGAGAAATGAATTAACTGTGGATTTATAGATAACATAAATATGTTTCGTTTTAAAAAAAAGCTGTTTTTTCCCTTTTCGTTATGCCCTAGAAAAAAGCCCAAAACAGTAATAATTTCGCAAGTAATCCAGCTTTTCTTATTTTTTAGCACCTTGTTTTTATCAGTTTGTTGTTTTTCATTCTTGCCCATATGACAGAGCGTTTTAGTCAACACATCAGCAATGTGATGCTGCATAACGAGGTTAGTTATACTGATAAGAGTGCATTGGTAAATGGTGCCTGTGTACCAGAGTCTGTGTGTCTCGAGTGTATTTATCACCTTTTTATCACCAAGATCGTTCGGACTGTCAGTGTGACACCTTTGATGCTAAAAAATCGTTTCCTTACTCTTTACCACCAGCCGCTGCTATTCCGCTTCATAACATTTTCTATAGAATGTCAAAAATCATGGATTTGAAACTTTCTGGAAACTCCCGAATTATTGAATTTTAATTCATGTTGCGGCCCGCTCCCACTGGTTTCTTGCAGCGATGCAGTGAAGCGTGCGGTATCAGGTTTCGAGGAGGTGAGTATGGTCATGCAGAAGAGTAACTCGAGTTTCGCCAAACGACTGAAATCACTGCGCTGCGCCCTAGAAGCAGTCGAATTTCTGAATTACGTCCCCGAAGTTGGTTTTCACTCTGTTACTTTTTTAACACTTTGTAGTCTTTGAGTTGCTTCAGAGCATCAATGCAACTGGCAACTTTTCCATTCTTCTCACGTAGAGTCTCTTTCATCTACGCTATGTGGTATTTTCTTTCATGTAAGCTCTTCTTGTTGTCGGCTTTCTTGGTATATTTCCAACTTTACATGGATGCCATTTAATAATCTGTGTGTTAATCTCTTATCTTTTGATTTTTAGTTCATTAAATTAAAAAAGAGCTGGTTTAGTGATTTTTCGAGTTATTTCCGAAATGATTTTTTGAGATTTCTAGTGATTTTGAAATTGAATTTGATTTTTTGTTTGTGATTTTTATGATGGGTGTTTATTTTCTTCTCACATTTTAGGCGATGGAAACAATAGGTGCGAAGGTCAAAGAATTGGAATGTTTAAAAATTGTGAAAATATTCAGTGTTTTAAGATTGACGTCGCAGGTTCGTTCAAGTATTGTCTATCATTTTATCAGTGTTAAATCTTTAAAAAAAAATGATTGTCACTAGCTTGTGTAAATTTTGCATTCGTTTTTTTAGCAATTTTGATTATTTTTTGCAATTTTTTAGTTTCTTTTGTTTCGTTCAGCAGTGCTTTTTTAGATGAAGCAAGTGGAAGCTAAGGCAGCTGAAATAATAAAGCATATGGAAGAGGCTGGTGGTCGTTTGGAAGCTGTTACACATTTGCTGGAAGAGGGGTCAATTGCGGATGCGGACCGACAGTCCATCAGTGAGGCGCTCGATACGTTTCGATCATTTCTGACAAACTCTGAACAGCACATCACTGATGTGCGTCGAATTGTCCAGGCAGCGCTCGATTCGCGAATTCTTATTGATCAGGTAACTATTCGCGTGTGTCTTTTTCTTATTTTCTTATTTCCAGATTTTTTGGAATGCAATAATTTCCAAAATCTTATTTTTATTTCCCAGTTTTTTTTGAATTTCATGAATTAAGGCTTTTTAGATTTGCTGAATTTGTTTTTTTTGAAACATTAAGAAAATTGTTTTCGCTTGTATATTTTTAATTGAGAATTTGTGACTTGTTAAATAAGAAATTTAAAAATCGAACGACCTATCACAGCTATGTCAATTGGGAATTTTCCAGTGAAGTTACTAGCGCAAAATCACTGGACTGATTATCTCGGCATTGTTAGCATTTTTTATGAGTAAATTAAATAATTGGCCAATGCACGGGCTGCCCGTGCGAAGATGCGTTTTTTTACATAGTTCCCCGCAAATTTTTGTCATTAACGGCACTGTTTTTTCGGGCAAATGCTTCTAGCAAGAATTTCAGACTGGCCGCTAGGACTGTCAGGAAACATCCCTTCAAATTTCCAGTTTTCCGGCTTCTCAGGTTCCCGAGTTAGCAACTTACCCAAAAAAAACTTTCACAGGCTCGTACGTGGGGATGACTTATACCCGAGAGGTAGGTTTGGGTTCATTAATACCTACGTTCCCTTAAAACTACAGTCTTCTAACTTACTCGAAAGAAACTTTCACGGGCCCGTACATGGGTCCACGCATACCCGGATTCTGGGTTTCAGCTCAGTGAGACGGGGAATATCTTCTTAAAATTACTGCTTTTCAGCTTTTCAAATTCTCGGGTTAGCGACTTACCCGAAAAAAAACTTGGGAGGGCCTGTGCGTGGTTACCACGCATACCCGAAGGCTGGGTTTTAACTCATTGAGACCTACGTGGACGGAGAAAATCTCCTTAAAATTTCAGCTTTCTAGCTTTTCTGATTTGCGAGTTAGCGACTTACCCGCAAAAAATTTTCACGACCTGTGTGTAGGCACCACGCGGGTGGGACCGCCCATTTTGGGGGTGGGGACCTGTACATGCATGTAGATTAAGTTTCCAAAGTTTCAGCCCTGCAGCTTTTGTAGATCTCGAGATGAAAAATCGGTACAGAAGCGCTGCGCACACACAGACACACAAACACACATGCAGACA
>UYRT01000142.1:0-12677 GCA_900617915.1 Gongylonema pulchrum
ACACACACACACACACACACACACAGACAGCCTCTCGACAATATGCGTTTTTCCTGGCTGTAGCAGTGCTATAATAGCGCTGCACAGCAAAAACGCATAAAAAGGAAAGTCCCAGGAACACACTTCCTCACTCTTTCCGTCCTTCACCGCTCCCCTCTCCCCTCAAATGTACATTACTTAGTCCGTCGGCAGAGGATCTACACCAATTAGTCCTTATATTCATCTCTCCTAGCCCTCTCCCGTGCCTCGAACGAAAACCGACAGATGCCACCCCTACTTCCACCTCCCACATTCAACTGCCGCCGTCCGCCGTGGGGCAGCCCTACCTGCCGTCAACAGAAAAAATTTTTGTGGCTTGTAGATGAGACGAACCGAGCCTAGTTATTGTAATTGCCATTTTTTAATGCTTCGGTTTTTAAAGGACGCGTGGGATTACTTCGCGGCATGTTTTATCGTGGTGGTAACGTTCGCACCAGTGGGTAGTCTGCTCGCCTCGCATTTCCATCGATTAACGTTGGCTTCAATGATTTACGTACTTGAGACAATAGCACTTATCTCGGCGCTGATCATTGTGCGGCCGTCGCTATATCTCACTGCTGCCTCAGCTGGCGTCATTGTTTTTGCATTCATATTTTACTCAATTATTGGGCGAATTGGTACCAGAATGGCCGAACAAGCTGTGATGAAACAGGACAGGCTTCTGCTTAGTGGTAATGCGAACAGCACTTCCGATCAGAAAAACACATCCGCGTGATTTTCCCTTGCTAGGAAGCATTCCCTGGCAGAATTTGATATTTCTGCTGCACAGTAGGGAAAATCAATCATCAGAAACGCAAAAATGCATAAAAAGAATGTATTTGAATGCTTCGGAATACTGCCTTGAATGCATCGGCCTACCAGACTCGTCGAAGTCAATTCTCCTCAAAAAAGAAAAAAAAAACTCAAGCCATAACAAAAACCGAAGTTTATTCATTTTTATAACTGATATAAAAGATAACTGTTGGATAAGAATGCAGGAAAGATTGAGAAGAAAGGGAAAGAATGTAAATAGATAATATGCGGGAAAACAGCATCACTAAAGCGAATGGTGATATGATAAATGAGGAAAATGTAAATATGATGATATGCTGAGACAGTGTGAAAGTGAAAATAAGGAGCAGAGAGAAGAGTAGCGATATGTTATAGTATAGTTTCCGCGCGACGTGACGTACGCGACCGCGAGAAAACACTGATATGTCGAATTCTCGGGAAAAGCAATCGTACACACCAACTAGCGTGAACATCAACGAAAGAATACTGCACACGTAATAAAACTTCCAATCCAAACCACAACAACCGCGCAATTAACAATACATTATTAAACTAACAATCGTAAGGGCACTAATCCTAGTCCGCCAAAAGACACTAAGCTTAGGCCTGCCTGCTAAATCATCGCTCTTATTTTCCTCCATCTACACATCCCACAGTTTTTGTTCTTTCAAGCCGTATTGAAATTTTTTCGACACCATGATAATTTGACCCGTAAACCGCTAAATACACCCGAAGACAAAAAATTAGGTACGGGTGCAACGTTAAAACGAAAACAGGGAGTAAAGGAAACTCGCTTTCCATTTTTAGGGCAAGAGCAAGAACTTGAAAAAACTAAACAGAAACCGTAGAATACGGTGGAGAGCCTTTCAAATGATACTGCCGGAACACAAGCAGAGTTATGCCTGCTCAGTCAGCAATGTGAAAAATGACAATTATGCCGTACCATGTACGTATAATTTATATATCGGGCAAGTAGGTATAATCACAGGAACAATGAATAAGAACTGAAGAATACGAAACCAAGATATTTAAATACCAGTTTAGCATTATGCACACGCAGTCCGCCCAGAGGGCGGCAAATCTTTAATGCATTTTGCTTTTAGTAGCACAACTGAACGAAAACACAGCGTCGTCCCAGTATATCCATCCGAGGACCCGCATTTCACGAAAACACCAAGCACTTTATGTCCTCACTCAAGCCTCTGCTTCTACGCGGCAAAATAAGCAGTACAGAATTACGAAAATTGATTTTACGAAAATTGATTTTTCGTGCACACCTTATCACTTTCTACGTTTTGCTGGTTTCTGCGCTGCCTCGTTCGATCACAGTTCCACTTACTGCTCTGTGTGCGGAGATGGGGTCACGTTTTTTTTGTTCTGGATATTGCCATCCTTTTTAGAAGAGTGTTTTTCATGCTGCTTTCCAAAACTTACTCACATCGCTGTGCTATAGAAAAGCGCCGGGCGTAAAGCGTTTGCCTGAGTGAGGAGCTTAGCAGTTTGAACACCGGGCACTGATTGCGCCGAACTGTAAAGCAACAGCGGTCACCGTCTCAGCCAAGAAAAAACTATATCTCTATAATCACAGCAAAATTTAGCATTACATTTCTGTTGCAATAAAAGAATCTTAATATCCGTTCACTGAAACAAAGGCATAAAAATGTGCAAAAACGGTTCAGTAATTTATACAACCGCAAGAGGCACAAGGACAGCGGCTCTCCGACCCTACTCCACAGCCACGTGCCCACCAAAATCATAAAGCGTAGCGTAAATTTTTACTGTCAGAAGCGTCTCAGTGAAAGAAATTTGTTCGGAAATATCAAACTGTGTGAATTCAGAGCGGGTGCCCCACCCTCTCCCTCCCCAAGGAAAATTTACGCACAGCACTGACTGTCCAGTGCAACAAAAAACTCGTGGCTTTTCCGGAGAAGCGAGTGAGGGATGAGTAATGGGTGGGAAACACACCGCCCTTCTTCTGCCCGTACAGTGATCCTAAAATCGTTAGTTTAGAGAAATGCGCAAAATTCCGACCGGTGCAAACATAAGTAAAACAAACGGGCGCACATTCAACCAGGGTAGCATAAAATTTCACACGAATGAAATGCAAATCCTGTTTAAACATGAGCGAAACTCCGATCATAAAAGCTTTAAACTAATTATAAAGTAGTAACTTGCACTGCTAATTCGCAAAAAAATGCTACACTGAAAAGAGAAAAGGGCGTCTATATGAGCAGGATGTGCCAACTTGCGGAAAAGCGCCATTTCTTGAAAAGGTCGTCAGTTGGACTAGTATGTATCCTGTATTTGTGCCCGACGCACACAGTTTCGATGTTTGGGCAAACTTTCCCTTGAGCAACTGAAAAACTTAGCAAAAAGCTATCTGTTGGACTACTAAGCACAGCTTGTTCTTAGCAGTTAACATGGAGGATTCATTTTGAATGGGGCAATTCTGGATAATTCTAAAACAAAGGCACTTGTAACATTTTTCTTATCTACCGAATAGTTCTCGAATTAAATCTATTCTAATACAACATAACAATGCAAAAAGTACAAAAGTATAAAAAGAAATTGACAATCGATTGACGTCGCACATCAGAGAGGAATACCAACAAGAAAGTAAACAACCAGTCGGGCAATTTTCAAAGAGTTAGCGCATGTACGTTGAAAGGCGGTGACTAACAGGAGATATGCGACTCAAGAAGTGTTTGGCGAGCTAAAGCCAGCCTGTGCAGCACACCAATAACATTACTGTCATCTGATCTCTACATTAACTGCCCGGCGGTTCTCACTAGAATAAACAAGAGTGTTTAAACCGATACTTTTTCGAAAGCAAAACAAAAATTGCGCCTCGATCCTTCTCCCTCGTTCCCGACTTTGTCTGCCTAGTTGTGTTGTCAAATAAAGCCATCTCAATTTCTTTACAATGCAGCCATGCTATCTGATTTTAATATCAATCCCCTCGAATATTACAAAACTCACTCCACTGACAGTTAACAGAAAAATTCTGCGATGCAAAAAATTTGATAATTTAGCAGCAAGTGCCTTGTCACCCGATATTTTTACTACAATCCTTACATGCCTGTTTTTAACATTTATGAGTATGTGGTGACTTAATTTGCCACTAAACGCCATTTAAAAATGTGTTGGGGCTGAAAAAAAAAAAAAAAAAACTACGAGCGATTGTTAGTCAGTTTTTGATAACAAGGAAAAATGTAACAACAAAGAAGTTGGAAAAAATTTAGAAAAAAATGTCAATTCAAACAAGCGGCGGTAACTCTTGCGTTATTTTAAAAAAATTATAGAATTTCAAATAACGTTTGCTTGTAATTTGAATCCGATAATGAAGAGAATAACGATTTTTCATTCCTTAAGAGGGGATGGAAAGGGCTGATACAAAGGGAGAATGAAAGAAGAAAACGCAACAGTTGGTACCCTTTTAAGCGGAGAGTAAATGAGGTGTAGCCAAAAGCAATTCTAAAAATACCTTTTTTAACGTTAATATGTCGGCTACATCTATTTTCAATGCTCAAACACTGATAAAAAAATGGAAAACTGTTTGAAAGTGCACTCCCTCATCTTCCCAACTTACTGCCCTCCGCTTAAGAAATTTATAAACATTACTACTCCTAGAAATTGTCTACCTTTTTTAAAACGAAAAATAATATTTTTATTTCTGATTATGCGTCGCCAAATCAAAGATGTTTACAGCAACTTTTTTTCCTTTCGAAACGCCTTGCAAACGCCAAAAGTAATTTATCTCAGTCAAAACGACAAAAAATACAGTTCATGGGGCACGGCTAAAAAATTGGATTAATACATTTTCATATACCACTTTTGGAGAATGATACCCGAAGATGCGCATTTTCGGCTAATTTGAAATTATGCATCTCAATGAGTGCGTCGATCGCCGTTTCCACATCATTCAGTTGCAGTAGAGCCATTTTGTGGTCCTTTCTGCAAAAAATGCATCAACTGTCTCCATTTCGATATTTCTGTGTCACATTATCAGGCAAATCTAACACAGCGCCCGAAGAATCTCCCCATATCATCATCAATTTTCACAAAATTTTCGTACAATAAAAAATGCATCTCTCGTTTTTTAATATCGGAAAATGCTCTTAGAATACCTGGAAAATTCGAACAGGATTTAGAACCTGGAAAAATTCTACAATTCATTTAGTTCCTCAGTCACATGCCACCATGCTACATGTGCTCAACGACGAGGTACAGTATGCAGTCAAAACAGGCAGCTTTTCAGAAGATACACAAAAAGTTTTCAGCTTACAGTACTCGAACGCTTAATGTAAAAGAAACCCAAAAATCTGTCGAGCTCTTGCAGCCCGATTCAAAAGCAGTTGACTTAAAGAACAGTGCCGCAGCCGAAAGTGATCGGAAAAGGTACTGCTCTGCAAGCAACAGCAAACATGAACTGGAAAATTAAAGTTTGGTCCGCTTGTCCTCTAAAATTTTCAAGCCACTTAATGGAGAAAGCGAGACCACACAGCTTATCTATTGCAAAGCATGACGAAAATAACGCTGTTACGTAGGTCCGCCAAGTTTAAAAGGGGATGTGAAGTGCGCTGCGCAGATTACAGTGCCTCCTTTGCTGAGAACCGAAACCAGCCAGCACTGTCAACTAGCAAACTTTGTCCGCAAGAGCGGGTGCCCACTTGGGAAAAATTGCAGGAGAGGAACTGCATATGTATCGTTGACACGTGAAGAGGAGCAGTTGCAGATGAGCAGGAATGCAACATGATGCATTTGATCAAATTAACCAAACGTTTCGAAGCTTCTGTTTATCACTAGTTTCTATTACCAGATCTCTGTTTTTCATCGATTTCTATCACCAGCGTGCTAAAAAATTTACTGGGAAACTCCTTTTCGCTTCATATAAATGAAAAAACAAATACGGTAGAACGAACGGGAAAAATTTAAAGCCTTTGGGAATGAAGCCACGTTGCTCGAAAGCACTGGTAAGGAATTCTTCGGTAATATTTGGAGGAATATTGGAGAGGTGCAGTGTGGCGCTCGGAGGATATATATTCAGATAATTCTTACTGCCCGGCTTCTTGAAGCGATGCAACGGTGACTGCGAATAATCACGAGTTAAACCAGCGTCTGGTTGTCCTAAAATTAACAATAATTTTTGCGCCATTGACAATCCTCGCAGTACGCTATGCGAATGCAAAAAGAATGGATGCGCCGGTACGTGTAAAACGTAATGATATTACACAGTAATGATTTCTAGTCCAATTACCGACGGTCACCAAAAACAGAAATTTTTAGCGCGCTTAGTCCTGAAGAAAAATGGGAGTTTGGAATTGAGATCAAGAACCGCAGCAGTAAGATGTAACAGTTGATTCCAGGGGCAATTACTGAAGGCCGACTTACAAGGGTGAGAGGCGGCTGCACTGATTGTGGCGTGTCCCCTCCGATTGAAACAGATACATAGAGGTGCGTGGAAAGAGGCGCGAGAGTGGGCGACGGGGAGCATAACAAGGGGGATGCACGAGGTTACTGGGTGGAAAGAGCTGAGACCTTGCCTGGAAGTAGGAATTAAGAACACAGAGGGATCTACTGGGTTTAGAAAAAGCCGCATGACGTTAACAAGTCGATAGTAAGTTTCATTTCTTATTACACGTTTTTGCGGAGTAACGCTACAGCGTTGCAGTAGTCAGCAAAAACGCATACAGCGACAACCTGCCTGCGTGTGTATCTGTTCGCCTGCCCGGATATTTCAACTCGGTAACCAAACAAGCTTAAATGCTAGGATATTGTCAATGGGTTCCCTGACCACAGTGCAAATTCAGGAACGTGATAACAACATTTGTGCACGCCTGTGTCTCATGTGCGAACACACCAAGGTTCTGACGAGCAAATTACTAACTCAGTGAGTAGAAAAGTTAGGATGTTCAGAAGGATATTCTTTGTTCAGGTACGATCCAAATATTTTAAATTCAGCCCCTAAGTTTTAACAAGCAATATAGTCCAATAAAGCCGCATCAGCCGGTCACAAAAGCGCCTGATCACATCATCAGATCCTTGATGGAGTGCCTACTAGGTTTTATCTAATCAAATCGGTGCCTAGAGGCAATAGCAGCTATTACGATTCATCGACTTCGGTACAATTTAACAATTTATAGCTGAATCTGTACTGCTCGGCTGATTTCAGCTCCTTGCTACTAAAATTAGACCCTATCCAATACCTGGTGCCCCTTAGGAATAAGACTGACCCTCGTCTACTCAGTGCGTTCCAGCATGGTTCGGCTACAGCAACCAGCCAAAAAAGAGAGACGCCAGCGATTTGGGCTGTATGACTGATACTTTTACCTTCTTTAGGCATCTGAACATTGTTGTGCTTGGAAGTAGCGACGCGAATCTGCTTGTCATGCCAGCGAACCTTATCCAGATGTTGAATTGCTGCAACGCATTATACAGTAACGCATATTTATTCGCTCCAAAAAACTCGTCGCTATCCAAAAAAAAGCTTGGAATTGTTACTGGAAACATTGTGGTAAATGCTACCACACACTTACCAAACCAGTCTGAATATATTCAAAGGATTCATGTAACGAACACATAATGTCAGTTCCCTGTTCGACAACTGCTTAATCTAGGAATTAGGTAGGTATCAGGCAACATCAGCAGAAATTTTTTTCCGTCTTTCGAAAAATTATTGTCTCCGTCGCTTGAATATGACAGAAGGAGTAAATAGAGCAGATTCCGAGTACTTGAGTGACACAGCTAGTACTAATTGTTGTGTTAAGAAAACAACATGGATAGAATCATGGGTGGATCGAGTCTCACTTGGGCAAGCTGTCAAACAATTTCATTTATATAGTGATTCAAGCTTTCGCATTTTCCTGATACGTGGTTAGGTGTCCTTGCAGCTGATTTTTCATTTGCACTCAATTCTCTAGAACGCTCAAAATCCATTAAGGAGCGAGAGCATTATTCGTCGTCTTGCATACTGGGATCTAGCACGCTGATGCGCTTAAGCAAGAATAACACGTAATGAGATCATAATTCCGCAGTAACAGGTGACGATATCGCCGACTATACGAAAATACACGAGAAACCGTAAAAGAAAGGGAAAAGAACAAACCGAGTTGTGCCTGCTGCGGTTCAGCATACTGGATCAGTGCATTATCCTTCTTATTGAACAAGATTTTTACACGGTGCACATCGCCGTACACACCTGGAAATACACAAACGTAAACTTTTCTTGCAGCTTAATATCAAGCAGTCGTGCATATATTGGTCGTGCTGTTCGCTTAGTGATTTGTGGTGACTGTAGTGCCACTATTTTATTTGAAAACATAAAAACCGCTACTCGTTCAGACGAAAAATTCGAAATCGACATTCGCTGGGAACGGAGCAGCTGTAACCGAAGGCTGTAAAAATGACTAGCACTGAAGCGGAAAGTTGTTAAAGCCACCGGAAATTAACATACTTGTGAAGTGCTAAAAAAAGAAGGCATTGGTTCGAGCCACCGTTTTTGTCGGCCGGGATAATGTGAAGCGAGCAAAGAAAAGAGCAATAGCTTCTAGCAGGCTATAACTAAACTGAAGCTTGCGCTACATAAAAAAGCAGCCTTTTCTGGAAAACGGGAAAGAAAAGTTTTCCAGATACGGGAAAGATTTTCAGGAAAACAAACTAAAATAAAGAGAGCACAAAAGCGCATCTGCACAAGGAGCAATTCCACAATTTTATTAGCTTTTCTGTAAATGCTGAACAGCGGGCAGTACGGATAAGCAGCACTTCAGTTTCCAACTTCCCCGCACAAAAATTTCAGATTAAGGGGTGTTTGTAAAGCCAATGAAAAAGTTGTCCACTTTCTTCATTCTCGACAATCAAAAGCTTGAACTCGGGAAACTTTATTTTCGTTGTTGAAAAATATAGGAAAGAGAACAAGCACACATACCGAAAAGAGTGAAGAGAGCATCTGGCGTGACCTTCTGAAAATAGGACAGAGATAGCGTGTGTGTGCGTTTGTGTAAAGTATGACGGTGTGAAAAGGAATAAAACAGAAATTCGAAAAAAAAACGATCGCTATTAAAACAGAACAGTTTGAAAAAAGGTTTTAAAACAATGATGAGCAAAGCATTTCTAGAATTATAACCTTCGCTCGCTTCCTCCTTATCACCTGCGACGTAACCAGAAAATAAGAATGGGAGGGGGAATATTCCCTTTTTTGTTTTGTAACACGGGCACAAAAACTCATCTCTTGGAAACAAGAAATAAATCGAAGAGCCTATAACAAGAGGCACAAAAATTCAGTCAAGGAACATGGAAATGGGTCGAAAAAGCGCTAAATTTAACCAAAAAGACACAGGGCGCCTCCAAACAACTGCATGAGCACAGGCACAAATTTTTAGTAAACGGGCAAAAAAACTACCAAAAAGAGAAATTTACTCAAAATGGCATAAACACCGGTTATTAAAAGGCATTAAAACAAACTTTAAAATGCTAATTCTGGCGCACTAAAGATGTCACATTTAGGCGAATACAGTGAAAAAAAAATGACCAGGCGGTGTTAATTTAACAAAAAAATAGTACTTTTTTCCTCCTCCCTCCGCCACTGTTAAACCCCGGGTACAAACATCATTATCTCACACTTGTCCAGACCCACAGCCGCTGTGTTTTGAAGGGTTCAGATGACAAAGCAGTAGGGAACGTGCATGGCCGGAAACATCCAGCACAAACGGCGAACCGCTTTAGCCAATTAATTTTTCCCACGAATGCTTTGACTGTCAGAAAAAACCTCTAAAAACTTCCTTTGTTTTTTCTAGTCGCTACGGAATATCTGATGTTAGTGCGACTAAGATTTCGAAATTTAATGGGATTTTTTCGTTTTTAAATTAAATTTTTCGTTTTCTTGTTATTATTAGCCATTCCCATGCGTGTTTACTCTGTGCTACTCAAAAACTCAAGCAAATGATATATGCTTCGCCTGATAATTATATAGAGTTTCTGGCCACTTAACAAAGATGCAAAAACACATAAAAACTGGAATGGCAAGTCGCTGGAAAAAGACCGAAGACTGGATGGTAAAAATGATGAAATCACGTCAGAACTAGTGCAAGGGTGTTAAACAAGAAACGCCTTAAACTGGACTAAGAGCAGGAGATTGTAGCGCACAAACCCACTTGGCGAAAGGAAGTGGAAAGGTACAATTTCAAGTGGAAAAGCATGAAATACAAGCAGCGCCCTCTCTTCAAAAATCCGTGAAAACCATGTAGTAACGTTCTGGAACTTTTGTCAGTATTCTTCACTATACCGAATTCAGGAATCTCTCCCCTCCTCCTCTGCTCTTCAGAAAAAGTGCCAACTGAATTTCCCAACAAAGCTGGGGAGGCATAACAAACCTTCTGTACACTGCAGGGAGTTGGTAAATTTAAAAATCAAATAGAACTAACATTTTCATCGAGGTTGGAGACAAGCACAACCGAGGAGACGTTGAGGACACCAACATGCGGAAAGCGAAGCGCGGCTGCTGTTGCGCTGATCATTGCTGCATTGGCTGTTACCGGACTCGTTGCACCAGAAGCTAGTGTAGTTGTCAAACCGGTCAAGAATGGCGAGATTCCGGACGGTGATGCCAGTGCATCTGCAAATTCCGCGTGAACAGTTTTTAAGAGATGGTAATTAATTTTAGAAAACTTTTGAAAACTTTTGAAATGCAGTTGCTGTGTGTGCGTTAAAACAAGCGAGAAATTTCAGCTGCCTGCTATGTTTCTTCGTGAATATGCATGCGTGTTTTATATCGAATTTTCACGCTTTTTAAGTGTATGTTCTAATACCAATATAAAGAATAAATTTTTTATCCAGACGGTTCCATTTGAACGACACGACTTGAAAATGGCGAGGGAAGTTGTTCTTTTTTTCTGATAATGAGAGAAACCGAGTGGAGTACAAGCATTTCTAAAAATAATTTTACTACTTCCAGCAAAGATTTATTACCGTACGCAGACCAACATCGATGCTCAAACATCATAAAACACATTTCCTTCAACTTTTATCAAGCAGAATAATGCAAGACACTCTTGCTCCTATGAGTGCTTTTTATGCACTGCTAAATGCATCAGTCTCCACAACAGTCTTCCAAGACCATCCACACTCCTTATATCTTCACGTACTTAAATTATTTAAAAATCCCGAATTCATCTCAGCACGGAATATAAGAATTTTTTCAAAAGTCCCTGCTTCGCAACCTCTTTACGGTGGATCCCGTGAAGGCGGCGAACGGGCTAATGATTTAACAAAATCGTAAACTTTAAAAATTTCATTCAAAAAAGAACCTTTGGCAATTTCTTTTTAAAAAGTTCCAGCGTTCGCAAGCTCACTAGCAATTTCACACTAGTAGAACAAAGATCCGTGGGAAGCAAATGAACTCACCAGCTTGTGGAAATGCAGCGGCTTGCTGTTGAAAAGCATACTGCGGATTTGCCGCGCCAAACGGAAAGGCGAAAGGTGACTGCACGAGCGATGCAATTGAGGGACACATCTGCCCACCTGTTGCTGCCGACACTGAAATTCCCAATATGATTAAAAAATATGATCAATACAAAAAGACCAATGGTTTGTTGGGGAGTAAAAATCTCAAACGGCGAGCCGAACATCAACATGTAACTGTATCTTAGCAATGCAGACTCCACAGCTGTGGTGGATTCCACACTTCGAGTTAATCTTCACAGTCCTTGAAAAACTTGAGATTCCAAATTTCTACAGGAATCCGAATAATTTTTTGAAACAACTCGAAGCATACGGGCTAAAGAGCCACTTAAAACAATATTTTCAAATGATTTTGTTCAGAAGCAAAGTGCAAGTAAACAAAATCACTGGCGATGCGCAACAGGCAGATCCGTGCGATCGTGCGTTTTTGCAGTGTTTCGTGCTGTAGTGAGATCACTCGGAAACCCAGTAGCTAGAAATTGTGACGTGCTCGTCTTCGAAGTTCGGGAAGTTAATTGTACAACTGTGCGGTACTTGGGCAATGGACATTTCATTAAAATTTTAGCTTTCCAACTTTTTTGGTTCCCGAGTTAACAGTATTTCCGCAAATAAACTTCATAGTTCCGTACGCGAGAATCACGCATACCTAGGACTGAATTTCTTACCTCCAACTTTTACCGGAGCCGGGATTTGATACCTCTAAATTTCATGGCCCTTGCTTCTGAATTAAGATAGCATCGTTTTCAGGTTCTTTGTTGCCAATACAAATCAATAATTTTTACGGTTTTGTCATTTATGGAAAAATTTTCTCCCATATAAAAGTATCTCTACTGGCAATGTATATGGAGTAGAAAGAAATTAAGAAAAACCAACGAACAAGTACCTAAATCGGATTCATTAAACTGTGTACTTACCCTCGATTTTGGTAGAATGCACCAGCCCTTGAGAAGTGAACTATGACCTAATTTAATCATCAACGAGCGCTAACAACACTAGAATATAACAGCAAATGCTGTGATCGGAGTAGTGCGAATAACTGAGTAGGCAAGAACCTGCCATATGTTCTGACAATAGCATGCATTAGTATTGTCAGTGGTGCGGCAGCGCCACACAGAGGCCGTCATTAAGGCGGCACGCCGCAGCAGATGCAAAAATTTAACAGAATGTTCCCTTTCAAAGTACCATTAACATTTTGAAGTTTAAGGACCAGTAAATCATAAATTCTAGCTACTGAGATTCCAAGCAATCTTACTAAGCACGAAATACTGCAAAAACGCAAACCAACAGGAATTATCGCATAGGCCGCCTTGTGCGCGTCGTCAATGATTATGCTTTTTTGCATATAGGTAAATTGCAAAAACGCATATTGGGAAGAGGCTGTCTGTGTGTGTGTGTCTGTGTGTTCGCACTTT
>UYRT01000143.1:0-12669 GCA_900617915.1 Gongylonema pulchrum
CTGAGTACTTCAAGTCCGGTGCAAAAACGCATGATCGCACCGGCCCGCCCGGTGCGTTTCAGCCTGGGTTTCATGAACAAAATTACTCGAATGAATTTGCAAAAAAAAAGCTTGAATTCGTCCATTCAAAATACACTTATTGAATGTCCAAAGCAAAACTTGATCTGTGATCAATGAACAGTTTATCGAGAACGAAACCTCAGCAACTGAATTGCTTATGCGTCTTGGCCGATTCAAGCTGTTTGCGAAGGTACAGAGATCTAGTCGGAGACTTGGTTTTCACTGAACAAGCCTGTCATTTGACGCACATTGACCGACTGAGGACTGCTAGTAGTCCGTGGAAGAGGTTCACCGCGCCATCCATTACTTTGATAAAACTGGAGATAGGCTCGGTGTAAATGTTTGAATCTTCAGTCGCTTACGATGCGGAAACAGCTGTATCAAGCACGTTCTTGTAGGGTTTAGATTCCGCGCATTGCCCTGGAGTTTGCTACTGCGGTCCCTTTTTCCCGATGCATCACGCAAATCAGCTACCCTCAACGAGAGCAGCTGTATAAGCAACAATTCAATGAATTTCCGCGCTGAATCTATTTGCGTGAGGGTGCATCACAGCACAACTCCAAATTGTTGCTACAACTTGTTTGAGAGTAAAACTGCTAACTTAGTCAGTATTCCCATGCTGACTAAGTTAGCAGTTTTGACTCTGCATTATCAAGATTTCATGACACTCTTCTTTTCACTCAACAGCCTGCTTTTTTCTCACGAAATTCTCCAATTCCTCGACAAATTACCATAAATCAAAAATAGGTAGCGCTAGCAATTTATTTGAGAACGAGCTTCCAAATGAGGTATTAAGCGAGAAAAGAACAGCCAATGAAATAAATCACTGAGGTAAAAAGCAAGCGCATGACGTGGGTTGATGGAGCGAAAATTTAGCAAAAAAAAACTGCATTTGCAAAATGTGCATTGCACTTTATTGTTTGTATGTATTTCTCTTCCAAAGCCGTTGCACAGCAAATCCTGGCCTGTGCGCTTGTCTGACACTATTTTCGGTTGATTAATTTCGATTAAAGATCCGGTTTTGTGGGATAGCGATGTCCAATCAAATACACAGAACAATGCTGATAATGTGTTTCATTTAGCGCATCATTTCAGGCTATTTCTGTTTCTCACTTCTTTTATTCTCATGAGCTCCTCTGCTTATGCACATGCAAAAATACTGATAAGGTCCTGTTTGCGTCTATGCTTGTGTATGTGCACATACATGTATGCATGTGCGTCTGTGCCCGTTTTTGTATGCTTATCACCAGCTCTAAGTGCGAATTTGTAACAAGCATGGTCTGAACTGAAAGAACTATAACAAAAATGTGTACTTCTGCCATGTTTTGGTGAGCGCGCTGTTATTTATTTCACAAATTATTCGCTTCCTCAACCATATCGTGCGTAAAAATGCATCCTTTGTTGAAAGTTGTCAAAGCGAAGTGAAATGTAATGACAGCACTTCCTAGAAATCTAAACCTCTAATTGAAACGAATTTCACTTAAAATCGTTCTTTTTTCTCTAAATTCCAGGTGTAATATGAGCATGCTAATTCAGTATTCATAAAAAATGCAGGGTGTAGCAGAGGATTGATGGTCTATCTTAAAATCAGGTGATTAAAGTCAGAAACTTTACCAAAAAGATGTAGCTGTCTATCCTAAATAGCCGATCACGTGTGGTTAATGCAAAAGTGGTTCGACAGGCAAAAAATTAAAAATTGGGCAAGTTGTAAGTGGAATACGGCCCGCATGACTTGGGCTCTGACCTCCTGGGTAAGTTCTGCGGAACTCTTTTAGCCTGAAACAAGCAGTAAGTAGATAATCAGAATTATCGAGATCGCCCAGACAATCAGTTGTTTGGGATCAAATATTGGTGATGTTACTTGGTCGTTCTCATGCAAGTCGCAGTTTTGCCAGGTCTTAGTGAATCATATTGATCTGACCCAACGTCCACATATTCCTTACATGCGTTAGAGAAACAAAGGTCTATCAGATAATTCAAATTGCTGGCAGTCTCCGCATGTGGTAAGGTAGTGAAAAGATCCCTAAAGTCCGCAGAGCAAAGATGACTGATTTCGGATGCGAAAGCTTGGAGTCTGTACAAAACTGTTTGCGAATTTACCACACCAAAGTACAATCTATCACTTCTACGTTGAGCAATCTTATTGCAATAATTATGCGTTTTGTGCTGTATAACAGCAATACAAAACGTATATTGTCATGGGGTTGTCTGTGTATGTGTGTTCGCAGCAACTTGTCGAAAACTTTCAACTCAGGAACCACAAAAGCTAGGGAGCTAAAAATTTAGGGGAATGTTCCTCACCCAAATGTGACCCCGCAAATTTAAATTCAGTCTCCCATACCTGAGGATAAGACGTACGGCCCCATAAAAGTTATGGCAGGGAAAATTGTTATCTCGGGAACCACAGAAGCTACGAATCTGAAACTTTATGGGTATGCCCCCTGCCCATGTGCGATCTAGAAAATATAAATTCAGCCTTACCGTACCCGTCGGTAACATATATGGCTCCATGAAACTTTTGGCGGGTAAACTGTTATCTCGGGAATCGCGAAATCTAGGAGGCTGAAATTTTGGGGGACTGTTCTCTGTCCACGTGCAACTCCTAAATTTAAATTCAGAGCAGTGAAGACCATAATTAGGCAATCGCTCGGTGGACGGAATTGCATAAAAAGCATGATCGCACCAGCTGCCCTGGTGCGCGCCGCATATGCAAATGCAAAAGCGCATATTGTGACCACCCCCTTGTGTGTGTGTGTGTGTGTGTGTGTATGCGTGTGTATGCGTCTGTCCGGATATTTCAACGCGGCACACAAGCAAGCTCCAGCACCAAAATTTTGCCACTGGTTTCCTTGGCCAAGTGTCACCCCAGGACCGCGGTACTAACCTTCACGGAAGTCTGGGCGCCGCGTACGAGAGGGCAAAAGTTTGGCGGGAAAATGGCCAACTCGGGAGCCAGAAAAGCTGAAAGGCTGAAATTTTTAGAGAATGTCCCTGGCACACATACAGCTTAAACTTATCACATTCAGCTCCTCGGCCTGTGTGGTTCTCACGTATGGCCCTGCGAAGATTTTTGGCACAAAAATGGCTAACTCGGGAACCACGAAGGCTGGGGAAGCTGAAATTTTCAGGGAATGTCCCCAGTACAAGCAGAACTTACACTTATCAAATTCAGCCGTTCAGTTTGTATATACCTTCTTGTAGATGATGATGCAGTTTTTGTCAGCCTTATCGATCGTTGCAACCACGTAATCCCTATGGAGCGCGTTTACAGCTTGAGTAACCCACAGGTATTTGCGTCCCATGTCTGAACCAAGTCGTGTACCACGCCATCGGAGAAGCGTGAGAACTCGGAGAAGCGTGAAACTGTGGAAGCAGGAAAGGGAAATGCCTTTCTCATGGGCAGACTTCTTCAGGAAACTGTCCAAGGTAGTGCTGAAGTCTTCAAGCACATCCTGAAAGGTTCTAGTTCTACCTATACTGAATTTATATCCTTGCACATAATATTCCGGAGTCGTTTGTCAGCAGTGAATGCCGAATTGCCGGTAATAATGTGTCCGGCCGTGGGATATACGGGGATCCTGCGAAACTGCACTGCAAGCTGAGCGACTTGCGCAATTCCTGAGTATCTGAGTTTAACTCATATAAGGATCTACTATGATTAACAATCCGAAGCCCAAATGTTGGATTGTATTTGTAACTGATGATAATTTTAGTAAATGGTTGGCAAGGGAAAAAGCGCCAAGCGGTTATGTCGTGGAAAGCAGATTTGCAGAGGAGTTCCTCAAAATCTCTCCCAGGATGTTTTATGCAGAAATACGTGGAGTCAGATTATCGTTGACGGGGAGCTGTAGAGTGCAGATGACTGAGAAGAAAGCACTGGAGTACACAATTAGTTCGAAATGGAGGTGGATTGTGTACAGTTCGGTCCCTTAAAACACTAAGGGTTTTATGATTGCATTTATAGAGCCTGTGAAACGGGCCTTGAATTGCCAAGGGATTGCTAATGTCACAATGAAATGCATTGTCAATAAAATCTTAATCAATGCACCATTTTCTGCGCTTCCAAGCCCTGCAGCTGTGTTTTTTTCGTGACAAGGAAGTCTGAAAATAGGGGCTTTTACTCACACTGGGCGGTAAGAGTACCGTCCAAAATATTCCCATAATTCAAAATGTTATCGTTAAGCCCAAATGAACAGGCAGTGTTGATTGCTTCAATCCAAACCAATTCACGTTAGTGGAGGGTGACCCTAGAAGTGTTGACTTTCTCAGTGATCTTAATACCTCAGGTCCATGGCCAAGCAGTTGGAAGTGATTATTAAGTATTGCATTTCTTTTCTTAACCACTTTGGCCCTGTGTTCTCTTGCACGCTCCTGTAGGGTTCTTTGAGTTTGACCGATATACTGCATCCGACAAGATTTACATGTTATTATATAAACTATGGTTCTAGTTTTACGAGAAGCGCTCATCAACGTTACGATGAAATAGGAAGTGATGTCCGTTGTATGACGCAGATATCAGTCCGGAGGAGCTTATCATGCAGCAGCAAATGCAGTTAGCACCGCACTGTTCCGTGACCAAGTGCATGTGATTACCCGGCATCACCAGGAGTCTTATAAAATTCCCGTATTGATCTAGGACGAATAAGTTTTTAATTCGCTCCCCGTCCACTGGTATAGCCGTTGGAGTCCTGGGTGGGATAAGACCTGCAATGGCTGTCATATCGTTGCTTGGTTGCTTGGCCACAGGAAAAGGCTAGCGTCCAGCCAAAGGCAAAAACCCATTAGGAACTGCGCATTTGGACAGGAGTGCTGTGTCTGTCGGACAACGACCGATGTCCAAAATACTCCTGCAAGCGAGGCGGCGCCGGAGTTCCCTGTCCAGCTACCTTTTAACAGGTAACCAATACAGGAGCTCCCACGAGCCTTGAGAGGCCGGGAGTAGGGAGAGTCTCTCAGATATTTAAGCTTAATGTTTAGGAGGCATTAGCTGATAAGCATCTTAGCACAACAACATTCATGCGGCGAACGCTATAGTTTAGCAGTGCTCTTGCTGTATAAGGCAGTAGAACTGTTAATTTATCTGTAAAGGTCTTGACAAGGCAATTATCAAACATTTGGCAATGCGACCTTGAAATCATCAAGAACTCAAAACATTTATGAATGCAAGAAAATTTCTTTCCAAGTTAACACGATCTGTCTGCAGTCTAGTCACGAACATAACTGGTTTTTAATGTGTTGATTCTCAGGTGCGTTTTTTACTTCCTATGCAAACCTGCTGCAGCATCTCATTGCTTACGTGAACACTTTCTGCAAAACAAGAACTTTACATGCCACTGCAAAAACAGTGTTTGGTTTAGCTGCTTGCCATCGATGTTCAAACTGAAGAAAAACGGTTACAAAGTGGAGAAAAAAAGAACATATGCTGTGAATCCAGAAAGTGGAAGATGAGTGCTTCAGTACTTGTGGCGAACACTCAAGTAGCTGCATGCCTTCTGCCTCTCAAAATCTGTAAACGTGCGAGCTTCTCTTTGGCACATTTTTTTTCCCGTTGTTTTTCATTTCTCCCGCATTTTCACCTTCTTTGTTTGTGATCAGTGGATAGATTTTCTTGCAAGCAAAAAAATTTAAACATGCTGGCGATATTCCTATCTAGAAAGAATCTTGTACCGCCTTTATCTTCAGCAGAACCGGAACATTGTTCAGCGAGACCCAGATGCACTACTTCGCAAAGCTAATGTTTTTTATGCAAAAGATCAGTTCAGTTGAAGGAACTTGCAATTTTGCACGATAATAAAAGCAGCCGGAAAATGGCTTTTGTGCATATATTACACCGAAGGTCACCTTTTGCAGAAAATCATTTTCTGGTCATTCGGGGAACTCATTCTGCACTTTACTACAAAAAAAATTTTTTTTTTTTGTAGACGATGGCCGTGCATTTGCCGGAACGTCAAAGAAATGTGCTTTGATTTTTGCAGAAAATGATATTTTGTTGTGTGCAGAACAATTTTGTTTGATTTGCTAAAAAAGAGATATTAGAGTTCTCGAAACTCATTCTGATAATGGGGGCTTGTGTTCTTTTATACTGAGGCGTGTCCTGAATTTTTTAAAAGCGCCATTTTAATAAAATTTCATCGACTAAAATTATAAGAGACATTCCAAATATCAAAAAAATAGAAAATTCTTTTTCTTCAAAAAGTTAGTTATTCATAATTCGTTTTCTACGAGTGGTGTAGGCACTCAGATGTAACCGAAATGATGATAACAATAATGGCTCGCCACGGAAGGCTCTCGCAACTCTGCCTTCTGAGATTTCGCGCATTCTAGGGAGCCAAAAACGTTAAAATCATGACGGCTTTCATTCCCTGAAATACGGTATCAATTTATCATCGAAATCAAATTAAGGAAATTATCAAGAAGTTTTCTCAGTGGCGGAATCGAGCCATCGTCTTTTAGTGTGACACTGGCACTATTTGTCATCATATCAATAAATTCAAGGAAGAAAAGAAATCTAATAGCTCTGACTCCCCTGGGAACACATCAGTCTGACACTTAAATCCATATAAGTTCAGGTTTTTACTGTAAAACATCTAGCACTACTTTACAGTGTCCCGAAAGTAATGTCGGTAATCGCCTTCGCTGGGTAGAGGTTTGTGTTTTGGCGTTTCTAACGTGAAAAAGAATCGAATTTGTTCTTTTTTCCACTAAAAAAAAATCTTTCCATTTTGCTGTTGCTATTTTCGTTAGGAATATGTATTTCATGCACCATCTCAGCGTACATCTTTGCAGCAAAATTTATGCTGCTTGCAAAGAAAGAACGGCTAACAAATATGATTTTTGGTCGGCAAAAGTGCAAGAAAAAAATTATTAATTTCCCGAGCAGCAGCAAAATGCTGGACGGAACAACGACTGTGGTGTTCGACGAATGCTCTTGCAGCTTTTTTTGTAATCGTCCGAAAACAGTTCAGCTTTCTGCTGGGTGCAAACATGAATCAGCAAGAGACACTAAAATGTTATTTGCATTGTGCATTTTGTTGGTTATCAGTTTGAGAGCAGGAAATGAGGGACTATTAAATTAAAAAAATTTCAATTCTGTTGAGTTCGTCCTCTCCCAAACTTGCGATGATTGTGCCATTAGTAAAGTATCTGTGATTCTTCATGAAACTAAGTATAATACACACGGGCTATGAATATTTCAATCGTTTATATTTTTCGCTAAGAATTCCCAACTTTTTCAGTAGTTTTTGCTCTGCCGATGATTTTTGCTTTTTATTAATATCATTAAAATTACTCGGAAGTTCAAGAAGTACATTTTTTTAACGAAATCAATTGCCCTGTTTAATTTTAAGAGTGTCAGCTACATGTTGTTTCGTCGGCGTGCAAAAAGGAAGACTCCTTGGGGGTTCACGGAACTTGCCTTGTGTTAAATGTAGATTTTGTCGCTCAGATTTGTACTCTTCAATGTCAAATTTAGCGCAGCCTTCGCACTTAAAGCACAATGATGGAAGGCTGAAATGTTTTGAAATTGCATATCGTAATTGCTATGAAATGCAGCGATATCAAGAGAACATTCTGAGGATTTTCGTGTGGATTCTTAAAGCTGATAAAGTCACACGAAATCGAGCTACCACACAATGGTACACTAGCAGCCTAAGTGATGTTAATTTTAAGCTCCAAACCTAGTCAAAACCATTATCAGGAAAGCAGCCTCCATTTTGTAATGGTAAATTGTCTACGCGAAATTCACAGCAAAGGCTAACATGGTCAACTTACACCCCAAGCAGATCCAGGAAAAGGAACCTCACCCGTTATTTTAGCTAATGCTGATGGTCTGTTTAGCACCTCTTCTCTACTGTTAGAGGAGTGAGGAGGTAACCTGGAATTTTTGCAAAAACAACTGTTTGCTTTTTAAGCGTTTCTGCATGTATACAAACGCAAGAACGCTTATTGTGACAACTTATGGTATCCATATGTTCGTATGTGTTTGTGTGTGTGTCTCTGTGTGTGCGTCTGTCCGAATAGCTTAACTCGGCAACCAAGCAAGCCCTGGCGCTAAAATTTTGCCAGTTGGTTCCCCGACCAATTGAATCACTCAAGCGCCGCGATACCAGCCTTCACGCATGTCTGAGTCCCGCGTGCGAGCACATGAAAGTTTTGGCGGGAAATCTGCCAACTCGGGAACTAGAAAAGCTGGGAGGATGAAATTTTATGGAGGTGTTTCCAGTTCACGTACAATTTAAAGATTTCAAATTCAGCCTCCAGGTGTGTATGGTTCTCACGTACGGCTCCACGAAGATTTTTGGCGGCAAAACCGCTAACTGGAACCTGGAAAGCTGGGAGATTAAAATTCTAAGAGGGTGTTTCCTGCCCACATATAACTTAAAAACTTCAAACTGAGGTCTCAGGTTTGCATGGTCTTCATGTGCGGCCCTGTTAAAATTTTTGGCGGAAAAATTGTTACCTCGGGAACCAGGAAAGCCGGCAGGCTGAAATTTTAAGGGAGTGTTCCCAGCTTACGTATGAGTTTAAAACTTCAAATTCAGACCCAAGGCATGCGTAGTTCTTATGCACGGCTCCGCAAAAGCTTTTGGCGGGAAAATTACTAACTCGAGAACCAGAAAAGCTAGAAAGCGGAAATTTTGAAGAGATGTTCCCTAACTAAGTACCACGTTGTTGCACAATTAAATTACTACACTTCGAGGACCAGTATGCCACAAATTTTAGCTACTGGAACTTCAAGCAATCTTACTGTAGCACGAAATACTGCAAAAACGCATGATCGCACGGGCCGGCCTTGTGCACGCCGCTAATAATTTAAGAAAGTTGCATGTTACAGGGAAAAAAAAATGAATATGACTACGAAGTCCAGCAATCTCTTTTTTCTCCATTTTTCTGTAGTTGTTTTGTTCTAGAACTTATGTGTTCCCAATTAACTCATCTCAAAACTCGAAGCAGAATCTGAAATTCAAGATTTGGAGAAAAGAAATGAGACTATCCCTGCAATTTGGTTGTGTTCAGTGATTGTGTTTTGATGGAATTTTCTAATGTTTTCAGTACTGAACTGGAAGTATCCAAGTCCGGCTATCAGACAATATTCTGCTGGGCTGATGAGCGACTAACATCACGGTGCAAATGCGCGAAAAGTGCACAAAAAGTGCAATTTCTAGATGAAGTGGACAAAATGAATGACCTTTATAGTTCCACTGACATAAGCCATTCATGTTAATCACCTTACTGGCTTCTAAATTTCTCCATATGCAACATTTTTCGAGTAGATTTATAGGGGTTATCCCAAGAATGGAAAAAGAAAGAATTTTTGTGAAAAACGGAGAGAGAGCCGATTTTTGATAAAATGCATTAGTAAAGGCAGTAGCTAAAATATCAAAAAAAAAGTGGCAATTATTGCTGGTTTTGGTTTTGCAGCTTTGCAGAAGTTCACTCCGCCTTCTGCATTTATATTTTCGGAATCATTTGCAGGGAGGCAATGCTCACTGGTGCACATCCTGGCACGCCGGCAGTCCGGCGACGAACGTAGTTTTGCAATGCCCATAAGGAAGAAAACGCAAAGTGGCTGCGCAAGAAGAAAAAAAAAACCAAAATATATGGTGAGCTCAAAGAATAAAAATAGCTGCAAAACTGGGCGTATGGAAACACGCAAGAGTCATCTTTTACCAGTCGTCCTGCTTCTGGTCGGCATCCCCTTTTCCATTCACATTTTATCTCTTGACAGCAACATGCTCTCCAAAAGTTTAGGTCAAGGGAGAATGTTTGTTTGGAAAAACATTTCGCTGTAAAAAAAAACACTATTTCACTTAAAACTGATGTCCTTTCGATTAAACTGCGTCAAGTAAAATAATGTCTTTTTATTTCTCATTGTTTTCTGCATTTGACTTCGTAGTGAAATCCAAGTGTCCTGACTTAAACTTCAGAAAATTTTTGCTCAAATTTTCTCCAAATTTCACGGAATGAGGAAGCAATGAGAGGAAAGCGTTTGTAAGCGTTGCTAAGAAACACGATGAGTTATTTATCTAAAGGGACAGTGATCAAGCGCTGTCCTTTGAATAAGCATGCAAAAAACTGCTTTCTCAGGAAAACTGCTAACATTTTGCATCGTTCATTTTCGCTAGCAAATTACTGCTATTTAAAATTTCACTGCTAGATCGAGAAAGTACTTTCGACGAGCCCTTCTAAAAGATTGCTGAAATATCTTCTCCACCTCCCACTTCTCTTCTCTGTCGCCTTCGACACATTTTCTTGATAGCACCTTCTCGAGAAAATTCTGGTTAAACCAGCAGCTGTAACGAGTGAAGAAAAGCAAAGAAAAAAAAACAACTTTACACTTCATCTGCAGGACAAAAGAAATCACAAGAGAATGCCATTCTGGATAGTTTTATCTGCGCAGATTTGAAAACTTTTTTGTGCACCGATTTTGCATGGTCAAGGATTGGGAAATCGGCTGATTCTTGAAATTTCTACATCAAGCTTTGTTCCCTCTGTTTCTTCGCTAAAACCACAAGATATTAAAAATACTGGGAATTTTTTTAAAGAGAACTCCCTTTGCTGATCTCAATTTTTAGCTGAGAGAAAACACTTAATTTTGGTTGCAATGCTCCGAGGCGATTTCAAGATAAGTATTTATTCGAGAATCATAAATACATTCAAGAAAATTTTAAAAAAACTTAAAATCCTCAATTTCTTGCTCAATTTAGCCTTTTCCAGTCTCTTTTTTGCTTTATCTAAATTCTTTAAAATTTGCATCGTTGATAAGACCAACTCGGGTGCACTGGTTTGCACGAGATCTCGAGATGTGTGGAGGAAGCTTCTATGCTTTAAATGCTTTCGAGAGCAACACGATTGTTTTCCAACAGTAGACCCTCATTCTGCATGCTGCCAGCATGCAGCAGTGAACGACGCTTGTTGACAGCTCGTGAAAGACGCTGCTCGCCTTCTGGAAATTTCACGTGTTCACAGATACGTGCATCGTCGATGGTAATGATTTTTGGCATTTCTTAGATAATCGAGCAAAAAATGAGGACAAAAAGTTCCTACTTGGACAGAAAGTGAATTTTTCAGCTTTTCCAAAATTTTCCGCCTCGTCCAGTGTCTGCGGCATCGGTATCCCCAATGTTTCAGGCAAAAAAAATGACGCAATTCCGGCTGACACGGAAAGCGTGCCCATGATGATCAGTGGCAAAATGCGAACAGAATCACCCTGAAACTTAATGGAAAGAGTTCAGCAGATACTAAATTGCCGGATTTATATTATTCAGCTGAAATAACCAAATCTCTACGATATTCAGTACAAAAGTAATACGAGCCAAAATCAGGAATAGCTCCACTGCAGCAAGAGATAAAACAGCACGAGTATAAAAAGATTCTAATTATGAAGATTAGAGCCAGCTCTTCTGCTCAGTTTCTTGCAGAACGTATGAAGCAGTTTAGAGCCGGAAGTCATGACGCAAACCTATATTGTTAGATATCGAGATCTGGAACCGCAGAATTTACCGCGCGTCTCCAGGGGCAGAAGTATAAAAGTTATGTTAACGTCTCCCAAAAACCGCGGATTGCGCAGTTTCTGTGTCAGTGTCTAAAACATTTTCATGAAGCTGAAGATAACTGAGCAAAGAACCTTCAAAAATCAATGCAATCTTCGCATTTTAAAATTTATTCGAAAGCGTACCGGCTGCCCGGTACGAGGATGCGTTTTTTGCACAGTTCCCCCGCAGGTTTTTTTTTGCCAGTGGCGCGTTCTTCTCGGCAGATGCTTCTAGGTAAAAGAACTGGGACTGGCCACCACAACTGTTAGAAATTATTACAGTGACTCCCAATCCATGTCCAGAAAATTCATCGCTCTGGATTCTTCGGTTGCGGAGTTGCGTCAAATTTCACGTATTCATGCGTAAGTAGCAAAATGAGTGCTTTCTTCGCCCGCGGTTGGTCAAACATGATCCCGGGTAGCGCTCAGAAAGTTTCAGCACTCTACCTGCTGTAGTTGCAGAGTTACGTCAAATTTCACGTGTTCTTACGTGAGTGGCAAAGGGAGTGCTTTCAGTGCTTACGAATGCTCAAACACAGTCCTGAGTATTGCTCAGAAATTTCAGCACTCCAACTGCTCCTGTTGCAGAGTTACATCAAATTTGACGTAATCGTACGTGGGTGACAACGTGAATGCTTTCTTTACCCGCGGTTATTCAAACACGGTCCTGCGTAACGCTCAGAAAGTCTCAGCACTCCAGGTGCTCTGGTTGCGGAGTTGCTCGAATTTCACGTGTACACACACGTGAAACGTACGTGAGGCGTGAAAGTGACGCGTAATTCGTCCTTGCGTGCATCTGGTCAAAGGCCACCGCCGGTTATGCTCGGAAAGTTCATTTCCTCTGGCTGGCATAATTCTAAAGTTACAAGAGCGCATGCGTGAAATTTTCACGTGTTCGTGCGTGAGGTGCAGAACAGCTGACAAGTAACTTACTTTCTCGAACACAACAATAGGCGACAAGTAAAGCTGTAAAATTGCAGATCTTTGCAGCTTATTGGTCAGCTTAAATCTGGAGTTGGCATGATGCCAGTTTAAAATTTGACGTGTGCGTACGTGAGTCCTGAGGGTGCGTGAAG
>UYRT01000144.1:0-12665 GCA_900617915.1 Gongylonema pulchrum
CTCACTTAATAGTGGAATAAGTGAATCTCAAATTAGTTTATCAAACCACATTACAAAAAAAAGAAAAAAACCAGAAAAATCGGTACAAAATGCTTGCGGTAAAGAACTATTAGAACTTCAGTCTATGTCCAAAAGCGCGCTCAGCAACTACTTATTAAACTGCGCTTGGAATGCGGTTGTTGTCGTTAAAAAGGCTGGCGTGCTCACCTTACATAGTTGATTTTCGAGTTCCTTTTTTTCGTCTTCAATTGTTTCAGTTCTCTTTTCATTTTCTCTCAGGCAACTGTGTATTTTCTGCAAAATAAAATACATCAAGCTAACAGTTTTCAGCTTTGTTTTTGTTGACATCCTTGATACTTCGGCATTATGACTGCCGTTATTTCATTTTGCGTTCCGTTAAACTGCGTGCAGCAAACCGCCCCTGGAAATAGATTCCTCCGGACAGGAAACGTTGCCTAAGTGGTAAGACTATTTGTTCGCAGTTTTTTTCAGCTGAGGATAATAACTAATATCCACATTTTCAATACCGAAAGACCAAAAAATGGGAAAACATTTACCATGACTTTGGCGTGCTGCTCATCGAAGCGCTTCTCCATTAGCTCCATGAGTTGCTCATGTCTTGCCATCTCCTCTTTCAGTTCATCGTTTTCTTTGGCATGCAGAATTTTCTCATTCTCAAGCTTAAAAAATGATACTTTTTTATGCAATTAGCATTATTTCAACAAGCAAAAATCTCAAGATTCGAAGCAAAAAAAAGCTGAAACGAAGGAGAAGCCAGCAGTTTTCCCTTTTCAGAGCTTCTCATCACATCACTGATGTTGGTTAAGGCTACTATTTCAATAAAATACATCGCAGAACTCAAATGATTTATGAGATATGTAGGCGGAACCAGCACAAAGGATGTCATAAAGATTTGAAAAGACGTACGCTTATGATTTTGCTGCGGGATTCTTCAAAGAGTTGCTGCACACTTTCATAGTTCTCTTGCAAATTGCTTATCTTCTGCAATGCAATTTTATGCAGCCTTTCTCATCCTTTTCAAATCCATTCAAAAGGCATACAATAAGGTCTGGATTTTGGAAAAACAATCCATACAATACTGAAAAGAAGGCGATTTTTTCCTTGCATCTACCCTCTCTCTCCTCTCTTCAAGCTCCTCAGACCTGCCGTGAGATCAGGAATTGGGCTTCTTGATTAAATTCTTGGTTTTTTCTTCAACTTTACTAATTTTGGAAAAAGCGTCCTTTTTTCTACGTTCTTTTAATGTTTATAGCGATTAATATACCAGAATCCAGATAGCCACGGCATAAGCTCGATTTCCGGACGTATCCAACAACGGTTTACCGCTGCTAATAGGTAAACCCACTACTGGTCTTTTCTAGGATACAAGACGGCATCGTTCAAAGTTCTCAGCTAATGCAATGACGGTGACCCGAACAATGTTATTAGCTTCATCAGGGTTTGGTAACAAGCAACGGCTGAGGCACCACTGGTTTCGCAGAAAGTGCAGCTTGTTGGACAACACTGTTGGTTTAAACAGGTTTCTGGGCCTATCCAATGTGTATGTGTGTGTTTCTTGTTTCTTCTCTTCGCAGCTTTGCAAAAGTACAACGACAGTAAAAGCCATCGCTGTAAGAACTTTATCCTGGACAATCTCAGACAGCAGACATGTGTTTCGCATTTTTCAGATTCTGATACGGCATCTGATACCAGTATGAAATGAGAACTTGGAAAAACAAAGTGACCCATCACCGTACGAAACGGAAAGAAAAAAAATCCAAGGCTGGTAGTCGCCACTACCTTTAATAGCTCGTCGTTTTCATTCTGCAGCTCTTCCAATCTTATTTTGTGCTTGTTCAAAGGTATCAGTTCCTTAACTGACAATAAAAGTTGATACCATCTCCAAGAAGATGTCTTTGCAAAGCAACGCACGTTCTCTTGTATTGTTAGAACAGCATCTCTGGAAATACGCTATGTTCAAATAAGTAGTAGCAAAAGAGTATCATGTACAAAATCACTGCGACAAATTGCGATACACAAAAAATTAAAGTTGGATGTGCAGGATATGTTGTTCTTGCTGAAAAATTATGGATGTTATAGCACTGAGGAAAAACCATTTATCAACGGTCTGAGTGGTCTTGATAACCCCAAGAACAACGAAAAGAAGACATTCTAGACGCAAGTAGTCGGAGTTCAAATTTGCTAATTACCTTTTTTCTATAATTGTCTGATGCCGTTGCTGCTGTAAATACCATCGTATAACTGACTGTATCCCACAAATGTACAAATTCAGTCGGTCTTTACGCCGGTTTTCCAGCTAAACAAATAGTATGCTTTATTTACGAAGAAGCAATAAGGCGAACAACAGGCGAAGGCTTACACCCGAGTGGGTACAAACAGTACATAAAAAATAATACGCCAAGTAAAGTTCTTCAAATACTGAAGTTGTAAAAGAATCAAATGTTGTACTCACTTCTGAAATAACTCCAACTTTGCAATAAACTTTCGTTTTCCCAATCTGTACATACGTGGAATCGAGATCTATCGCATGGCAGAGTCGCTCAGCTGCATTTCGTCCCATGCCGAGCTGAGCGTCAGGTACTAGCAGGCGGTACCTTGCTACAAAATCATCAAACGGTATTCGATTCGGATATCCTTGTCGACAAATACGAATGCCTTCCAGCACGCCATTGCATCTGCAGTATACACTTTTCATCTTTTACAGCATTTTCTGGACATCTCTGAAATACATATATTATAGCTTGTTGTGCAATTAGCCGGAAATTTACCGCTATTGCTTGCTCTATTCTGCCATTACGGAAAGATGTCACACAATGAGCTTTGAAAATCTCATTATCGAGCATTAATGTCACCCTTGTGTAACAAATATCACACAGTGTAAAGTAATACTGGTGTCATACAGTAGGCTGAACACTCAGTTGAACACTCCACCTCTACAAGTTCATATAGATGGAGGAACTGATGAAAATTGCGTGGAAACTGTAAAAAAAGAACAGATGCAGTCCACTCGGCAGAATAAAACTTTTCTCGCTCGTTCCGTATACTGACTGGGCGAAGCAGAGCAGTCCCATATTACTTTAGCTTTTCGCTGCTTGTCTCGAGATGATTTTTCGGAAGCTGAATTGGGTATTCGCTCGTCTTTTTTCCTCTGTTTTGAACGCACCGCTTTTTTGGGAATGGTGGTTGCTAAATAAGAGGAGTTAAAAGATCGAATCCTTCGACGAAATGGATGTTCGCATTAGTTGCTGTTGAAATTATTTGCAACTCAGTTGTTTAGCGAGAAATTTGAATGTTATGCGTGCTTTTCTACAAAATATTTAACAGGCGAGAAAGAAGTATTCAACTCATTAACAATTACAGCATTAGTGATGCCTGCGATGTGTGTTTGTGTTCTTATAAAAGGTGCAAGTTCGACGAGCTACAGAATGTTGAGACACTGAATGTTTGCGTAAAGCTTTAAAGGAACCTGAGCTGATGAAGTACAAGATGAGGATCAATCACACCCGGTAATCTTTTCCGATTTGGTGCAATGCAGCGAATAAAGTGTGCACTGGTTGATCTGAGTGTTTCCAGTAAGTTCATCAGCTGCTCCTGGAATCATGGAATAGTTAATTTATGATTTATGTTCAGCGCCCAGTTGCTGTTTTTACTTCCATCAACTGCTGTTTATCGATGCGTTCCTTCTCGCCACCAGTACCAGATTTGGCAAACCTCGTCCAAAAAAAAAAGACGTTTGAAACTCCTCTTCCATCTCAAATGTACGGTACCATTGTGTGCTGTTTTATTTTTAGTTTGATCATTCACGTTAGTAGCTCAGATGAGAGATATTTTTAAAAATCGATTTTAGCATCATCATTTAAAATGAAACATTTGCAAAGGAAGTGCAATAACCATCTGGATTTTTTTCAAAATGATGAAGTCGTTACTTTTACTGCTCTGACTTTGAAGCAACATACTTTGTACACGTAGGAGACGGTGTTGGCACACATGGACTGTCTTCTTGACTGTGGTTTTTCACTATCCACTGCAAATGAAATGAGTTTTGTCAAATTCTTTCGCATTCTGCAGCTCGATTAGTTGATTGCTGCATTAAGAGATAGGATTTCTTGATTTATGCCTAACATCTGTAAACTATATCATTCTTTTAAAAAATTTTTGAACTTGGTCTGTGAAACCTGACATCGAACATTGCGCATTAAAAAAATTTTTAGACATAGAACCAGTTTACAAAACTTGGCCAACTCAAATGGTTCTTAACATTCTGGACCGTTCAAAAAAATTTTGGTATTGCAAGAGCAAATTAAACGACTAATAAGATCGAATTTTTCAATGAAATGCTTGTTTGGTTTGTTCGGTGTAATTAAACAAAGCTTGTTTCTGTGTGTGTGTGTTTTTTTTTCTGGAATATCACTCGTTTGTCAGCCTAATGTATCTGTGTTCTCCAACAGAGTCGGAGGAAATGTAACATAGCGTTTCCTTTACATTTTTGAGATGCAGGGGTTCGTATCCTGCTCTGGCTTAACACCCTTTAGTCTTTCACCACCTTTTACATAAGCGGAATTTGAAGAACGGAAATCTCGCACCATAACGAGATGTTTGGGCTGAGAATTTGCGAAGGAGCGGAAGCTCGACAAAAAACGTAATTTAAAAGCAGAGACAATTTGAAAGGAACTTGAAGTTTACTCAAAATCAGACCCTGTCTACCCGCTCGATAAGTGTTTTGGGGCGAAAATGTCCAGTATCATGAAAAAGAAGTAAAATCTGAAAAATTTTGCTAGGAACTAGATGATTTTTGATACGGATGCAGCTGAGAAGACAGAAGAGATGAGGGATATCACACGTCGTGTTTAGTCCTTGGCTGCCAAAAATATCGATAAAAACAGTAAACGACGGCACGCAGCAGGCCTTGAACAAAAATCCGAATATTCACGCGTAAACGCACATGTACATATATACAGGGTCCCGACAGTACGAGCTGTTTTTGAGTTGCTGTTTTATCACGAAATGTGCAGGAAGAGTTATGCAAATTGAAACTGCAAAATTAAACAAACAGCGCGGGAAAAGAAGCTGCAGAATTGATTTGCTGCTTGAAGCGAGTACGTCAATCACATTTTTTTCCACAGCATCTTTGTTTTTCTCAACCCATCCACTGATGTTGTACTGTACTCTCCCAGCATAATGAAGCACCGTGAAGTGTGATACGGTTGTGTGTCTGAAAAAAAAGTACTTTGAGACTTGCAAAACTGTGGTTTTATTTGTAGAAAAAAGTACTAAAAATTTTGGTTACATGTAATTTTACAACTAGTTCCTCCCCATATTCGTTAAAATCAAACTGCATCCACACTACGCTCTTAAGAAAAAAACAAGCTACTCGTTAGCAGCACAAATAGTAATGCTCTGCCACTGACAATCGCTAGCTAAATTTATGGACATTAAGTCTCTTCTTTACTGTGAGCGTCTGAGAAAAACATGAAGAAAAAATGTCAGTCCGAAGCAGGGTCATAACAGCTTTTCAGCGACAGCTCCCAGTCAGGGGCAATTTGTTCGGTTCAGATCACTAGAGGAGCACTCCAAAACATTTTTATGAGTAAAAGTTGCAAAGGTATCATTTTAAATTTCAACTTGTTCAAGTCTTTATTTCCTTATTTATTAGCGGGCGCTGATTTATTGAAACTGATTTTGATTTTCAGAACTGATTTTCAGCCACAAAAAAGAGCAGTTAGAAAACCAAGCGCACCTTGCTGATTGTTTTGTGCGGGCGAATACCGAACTACTCGAATGAAGTGAGAGAAGCTTATCAAGAAGCGACTGATCGTTGCCGTTCGGAACAAGACATTCTTCTTGTAATAGTGATAACAGTCCCAGCGGCTGCAAAAGTAACACAGTGAGTTTTGAGACCTGTTCCCCACATATCTGTCACAATTTTAGTTTTATAGCTTACATAGACCTGGAAATCGAAATATCGGGGCATACACACACGCAACCTCTTCACTGTATGTTTTTTTTTTTTTTTACATTCCATAGATGCAAAAAAAAAACTCAAAAAAAACGCTGAATCGGTCATCGGTGGACAAATAAATGAGTACTGCAGACCTTTTCAATAAGTTCAATTGTGTTTTGCATGTCGATGCCATAATCAGCATGTTTCCACTCAATTCCCTCATTCAGATATTCCCGCTGCTCGCGAATAAACATAAAGTCATTGAAAAACTGCTGCAGCTTCTCATTGGTGTAGTTTATGCAGAACTGCTCGAAACTGTTTTTCTGCAACAAGCTTTAGCGACGATTGCGTCTCGTAATAGAAAAATTGACGTGCTGCTCCTTACTTCACGTCTGGCCTTCTCTAGTGTGCTAACGTTTCTCAAGCAAAATATAGCACCGGGAGAAGTTGGAACGCATTGTGCTTACCTTGATAATTTCGAAACCAGCAATGTCTAGCACACCAATATAGTGCGTTCGTGCTGATTTCCCAGCTAAACAGATTGAATTATCCGGGGAGATAGCAAATTTGTCAAAAATGGAAGCACAGCTGATTATTTTGCAGTTTCCTACAGTTTTCGACCCATTTTCGTCCTGACGTGGAACGGTAGCAGATTAGGCAGCGAGCGTTATGCAACGCCGATGGCCTAAGATAAACATAGCGAAGTGCCTAACAAATACAGTAACCTAGAAAAATATGATTGAACGATTTTGCTCTGCACTGATGAAAGACAGATGAATAACGGAGTTTAGCAGCAAGTGGTTTTTGAAAAATTTTATCTTTTATCATTTATACCTATCGCGAGTCGGCGTACTCTTTTTAGGAGACGCTTAAATAAAGCTTGTAAATTAAGCCAAGTTTTTGGAAGTGCATCCCTGTCCAATTCATTATTACTCCGTTAAATGCATGAAGGTGCGAAATTGAGCGTTATTGAAAGCAAAGCTCTAGCACTGGTCGCGATGGCAAGAGCGGCGGAACACGGGATGCTAAGAATGCCTCACGGTGACCATAGACTCGTCGTCAAATCAGCGACAATCAAGATATCAGTTTGCGACCGCAGGATTAGGCAAAATCCGAAGTGTAAGACTTGCTTTTTGTCAACAGCTGATGGACGTGGCGTATTAATAAGAACCGAAAAATCACTCATCAATAAGTGAGAGCTGTGAAGCAGGGGTGGCTGGAAGTAGGCGCCCAGTCGGCGGCTTCTGAGGAGATGGCGCATGTGCATTGAACTGGCGATGCTTAGCAACCAAAGATTTCAGCCCAGGAATGAAGAGCCTGGCAAAGCTTGGATGCATCCCAAAAACATCACCAACAGCAGATCAGTAAGCCGACTCTTTGGTATTATCATTTACAATTTGCTAGACTCAACGTACTCACCGTGGAATTTTTTACACAGCGCCGAATTGCAGCGTGACAAGATCCAATTGAACAATCGCTCGTAGATGGTCTTGCATAGCGCGGATAGTGAGCTCAAAGTCTAAAACATTTAGTACGCACTGGTGATGTCAGGAAAAGTTAGCTTTTATGGATGGCATATTCCAGTACCCATCTCCAAATAAAAAATTGCTACGGATGTTTTCGTTTTTTGATAGGAAAGTTTTAATAATTGTGGCTATAATAGTGTTATTTAATAAAATAAAGTTTGATGACTCAGAGAGTAACCCTTGTCGCGCACAAGGACTAACAAAGTTATATTCTGATGCAGTTGGGTTTTAGTTTATCTGCTCAGTAAATGTTTCGGTTGAGTGAGACCAGAGGAACGAAAAACAGTTCGAACTGCACCTGGAAATCGAAAACGGTGAAGGATTTAGAATCAATTCAGAGTACAATGTTTCAAAAAATTTAGCAGTCTTACGGTACCTTGGCAAGATTCTGACTTTTACGGACAACGATCTCGTTGACTTTCATGGAAGGCTGTGTGAGCGCATCAACAAGATTTTTTGTTTTAACATCGAGCATCCGACATGCCGTTTCTACTTCTGAAGCATTTCAATGAAAACAAAAAGACGGCTTAAATTCCAAAAAAAGCAGCAGAAATAATTAAAAATTGTTAGGCAGCTTTAAAAAGAGAATCGTCTGATTTCATTTTAAAACACCGAAAAATGCTACATAGTGAGAAAATAAAGATAGAAATATGCTATCTTAAGCAGAAACGCCAAAAATTTGGTGCGCTCTAATGTTTTAAGCTGGGTTTGACACCGTCAGGCCTAAAAAATAATGAGTCATGCTTAAACAGGGTAAAAGTGATGCAACGCCACCTCATATTTCTAAAAATTCGGATCCTACAATAAAAGCCACTAAGCTAGCAACAGATGATCTGCTAACTAAGTAATTTCAAGCCAAATTTATGTGATTTCAAAAACTTTTATACCTTTTGTTCCATCAACATATGTTATGTCAAAACCAGTTCTTTCTGCAAAATTTATTTCTCCAAGTAAAACACAACCAGCCAGAACTTCAAAAATCTCTTTAATTTCACGTTTGCTGAATTGGATTACATCCATCGCATGCTGTAATAAATACCTTTAAATGTTGGAGGCACTTGAGAAGTTAGAAAAATTTTTGTAAAATTGCTTTGGGAAGGAATTTTTATCGTTCTACCTTCTTATAAGAATGGAAAGACGTGTATCCTTCAGAACATGCATGAACACGTGGCCCTCATGCTTTTATGTGAATCATGAAATATGCAATAGTATGTTCATACCTGTTCATTTACGTATGTGCATAACTGACCAGAGGATTTGAGATGCATAAGCTAGGCAACTAAATATTACATTTTTTGGTCTTGAATCTTGTATGAGATTGGGAAACGGAGAGTTTAGAGTGGGTTTAAAACCTTTAAACTGTACGTAGGCTGGGAACACCCCTTTAAATTTCAACCTCCCAGTTTTTTTGGCTCTTGAGTTAGCCATTTTCTCGCCAGAAAATTTCAGGGAGCCGTACGTGAAAATCGCTCATGCCAAGGAGCTGGGTTTGATAACTTTAAGTTCTACATGGGTTGTGAACATTCCCTTAAAATTCCACCCTCCTAGCTTTCCTGCTTCTCAAGTTAGCGATTTTCCCGCCAAGAACCCTCACGGGCCCGTATGCGGGAACTACGTACACCTGAAGGCTGAATTTAAAATCTTTCAGTTCTATGTGGACGGGGAAAAAAACCTCGAAGTTTCAGTTTTCTGGCTTTTCTTGTTTCCGAGTTGGCAATTTTCCCTTCAAAACTTTCACCCTCTCGTACACAGAGCTCAGATTTGCGTGAGGGCTGGTACCGCGGTCCTGGGTTGGCAGTTGGCCGGGGAACCCATTGGCAAAATTTTGACGTCGGAGCTCACTTGGTTTCCGAGCTGAAATATCCGGACACACACAAATAAATACACGCACACACAAACATACATACTCGCAATCTGCGTTTGTGCAATTTGCATATAAGCAAAAACACATAAAAATTACAATTTGAACGTTTCACTTCTGTGATGAGACAAGTCACGAACTTGTTTCCCGAGCTTTAATAAGTGGCAAGATGCAAAACTACTAGCTCGAAATTTGCTTCCAACTTCTGTTTTGCACTGATCTGTGCTCTGGTAAAAAGTAATGTTATACCTCAATAAAAGTTTGTTATAAATTTAAATTTTGCGAACTATTATGTAAACCGATTGAGAAAAAAGATTTTAAAGTTTGACCAACTTGCTGCATGTTATTAGCGCATTCACTCACTGTATGCGCAGAAAATCTGACAGCAAAAAGCACACGATATCGGCTATTCATCACAATTTCCTACGATTAGTTGTGATAAATTCAGAGTAAATGAACGAGCGAATGCGCTAAAAGCACAGTTGTATCGCAACATAATAATCTTTTTGCTCGTTGATAACCATTCATTTAAGCTTTCGTACAACTGCGTCATTGCTGATGATACAAACGCACAAAAACTGTTAGAAGTCAAAAAAAGTCCATCAAAATATTTTAGGTAGTTTATCATTAGAACTGGCAGTTATGACTCCTTTTAACTCACCAGCGTTTCAACAGCACCTTGAATGTCATCAATTTCTGGATCGGCAGTTTTGCCACCTTGACTTAGAAATCTGTATGCACAAGCGTCTTGGTCGAGTCCCATTGAATAACGAAGATTATCGTCGAAACCATCCGAGAGCAACTGATAAAATATATGAAAATTCCGGTCCCCTTCATTTTGTTTTACAACACGAGATTTCTCCAACAGATCTGACAACACAGTTTTGAATTTTATAGCTGTTACATTACAGTAACAGTGAATGATGCATGCCCAAGCCTTCAAGAAAAAATTTTACACTGCCTGTAAAAACTCTCTCGTTATTTCTTTACCAGGATTTCTTTGTTCTAGAACTTCCACCACATTCATTGGACCTAAACACTTCATTTTGAATCAGTAGCGGCAAGGTTACCGCCATATTTATTCGTTTTTGCGCTGTTTCGTGAAGGAGTCAGTTCGTTAACAACATGTGTGGTCGCTGTCTTACTGTTCGACACGTAAACACAAGTTGGAATGTTTTTGTTGGTTCTTTCTCGCAAATGAGAGAGGGAGCGGCGGGCGGGGAGGGTGGAGGAGGTCGGCTGGGAAGGTAGTATCGCATTGTGACGGACTGGAAATTTTGGCTTCCTAGCATGTATGATTACTGCGAAAGAAGCTGCCATCAATTTTGCAACTTAAAGTTTATCGTACGAGACGTAGGTGTCCAAAAAAGCGCACAAACACACACACACACACAAACAACCTTTCAATAATATGCGTTTTTGCATAGCGCTAGTTATGTAAGAACATACAAAAGCAGAAATAGGTTGTACTCTTTTCGGAAAATGATGACTAAGTGCTAAAACGCTACAAACAACAAATTTCAAAATCGTAGAAATATTTCTCTTACATGACTGAATTTGAGCGCCTTTCATCACCATGTCATCGTCGTAATCCATCCGGATAAATTTCCCCTGTAAATAAGCGATAATTTGCAGGATGTGCTGAGGTCACGAGCGCGATCATGCATTTTTGCACAGTTTTGTGCAAAAAAAAAGTTTGCTAACAGTAATAACGGTCGCTCCTTTTCTGTTTGATATGTATATGCATGTTGGACAATTTGTTGGTACTTTTTTCTACGCTTGATAGGGGAAAGGTTATTGGATGAATTGGTGGAGATGCACAGTGGACTTCGTGAAATTTTAGCTTTCTTGCTTGTTTATTTAGCATAAGAGGAATATGCCGCAATTTTGTAAGTGGAGGTTTGTCATGCCCACAGACGGGATGTAGTTGTTCATAAAAGCTCACATCGCGCTTGCAGGCTTGCGCATGGAGAGCAAAAATTCTCTCAAAAGTACAGTTCCCTGCTTTTTTCATTTCCCAGCTTAAAAGGATGCCAAAAGTGTCCCAACTTGAACTTTCACTTGTACGCTTGCAAGAAATAGGCTTGCTCAAAGCTGAATTCGAAATTTTAATCGCACATAAACAGGGAACATCTTAATAAAATTTCGACTTCCTAGCTTCCCTGTTGCTAGATTGTGAATGACAAGACCGAAACATATGTAACTTTCGGCAATATGAGTTTATGCGTTTTATTAAATGCTGCAAAAACACATAAAAATTGATTGAAAATGCAACTGCACAGAACTGGGAGCAGTTACTAGCGCTTCTGTAACTGTGGGAAGGTTATGTTTGCGTGCAAGCATGTTTGACGAATATCCATTTAACTGCTTTCTTTACGCCAAATTTGGTTTTACTACCTTGCCAAATTCAGGCAAGTTTGTGACACCACTGTTTCTCGTAAATCCGGCATTTCTAATTGCAGATGCAGTATACATTTTCCGCTTGATCATGTCTCAGTTGAAACGGTGTTACTGAAACACATACCAGCCTTGAGCTGTTACTGTTGTGAATTGTGGAAGCATTAGCGAATGCTTCTATGATAATTCCTGACGCAGCAATTCTTTCATCGATGCCACCAGACTCCGACCAGCTATCCCTGCTCCCCGAAACAACGCCCAAGTATTCAATGATATGTTTTGTGTTGACTGTTTTTCCAGCACCGCTTTCACCCCTGAAATGGCAGTTTCAGTGTGAGTGATACGTACCATCGTAAAAATATTTAGGTTTGCTCATCGCTGATTTGTTGTTCTTATTGCTACTTTGAAGCTTGTGAAGTGCCCGATTTTTTATCACTTCGACTACGAACCTCGCAAATCGGACAACTAATCCTTTTTTTTTCAGTAATCGTAAATTAAAATTTTTAGTGTTTAGGAAAATTACCAAAACTTTTCTTTTTTTGTATTGTTTTTATTGCTAAATGGTCAAAATTCACCAATGGTACTCTTGTCCTCGATCACCCATTAAGCAGCTGTCCTTCTAGTGTGTAACGGGTCATGCAGTTAATAAGATTGCTGTGAAAAAAGAGTGAATACTGCTAATTTGCTGACCAGCCTTTTGTACTTCTCATGCATCAGATTATGATAATTTATGATAACTAGTCTAAATATGATAACCAGTCTAATGAATCACTGTAATAAATAACCAACATTAGTAATAAATGCAGCAATAAATAAAACCCAGGCTGGAACGCACCAGGCGAGCCGGTGCGAACATGCGTTTTTGCAAAAAACTTGAATTGGGTTAACTGCATGAACGGTTGTTTCTTCACACCTACCT